>JASANF010005526.1:0-30809 GCA_030248245.1 Trissonchulus sp. WLG1_4
TGCAAAGTTTGATGCGACCTAATATAACACGTCCATGATTCCGTCTTGAACTTGTTCGAATACGTGTTCGGTTCAAATTCAATCTAACACATTACTGCAGCTCTGAGCAGAGCCGCAGACACACCTCATGCAACTAAAGTTATTCGCCCGATAAGTGTCTTATGATAATGTTTGAACCCATGTAAATTAAAAGTTGATCTCCTTTCTTCTTCCTCCGTAAGATTAAGTCTACATTAAATATTTACGGACTTACGGTAGCGCTCAACAAAAACGTCAAGTTGTGAACTTAGTGCAGACGATTGTTAGCAAATAACTTTTTTGTAGTTGCTCTATGAAACCGGGATCGATTTTGACGATCGATGGAAAAAGTCCAGACAGTCTCTTGAATTTTCAACTCAGACTACCCGCTTTTTAATTTCTTTGTTGGATGTCAGATATTTGAGCGGCTACTATAAGTTCTACAAGCCAAAATTAAAAAATATATACATAAAAACTTTGATAAAATAAAAATGATCAAAAATGTTGAAAAAATTAGTTTGCCAAGTCAAAGTCGATGTGCTACCTTGAGGGGGGGAGGGCTACCTGTATGTATAAGTGAAAATTTTAGGTTCTCCGCTTCGCTTCAAATTTGCACAAAATGTAGCCCCAGGGAAAGTGCATTGCAAATGTAACAAACTGGAACCAAAGCTTTTGCCGCTTTTTTACTAGGGGCTCTCAAAAATTCAATTTTACGTGTAAATCATTTTGTGGGCGCCAGGGTTTTTTTGTGTAAAACAGGGTGTATTTACACATCGGCCGCCTAATTTACACAGCAAAAAATAAAAATACACAGTGATTTACACAGCCCTATTTCCGCGCAAATATTGGTAAAACTGCCTATTTTGGTAGCAAAAATTACAAAAAATCGCCAAGTGGCGACTGCGGCCTGTTACCCCTTTGTAATAAAGAAAATAACTATTTTTTGACTCAAAAACAGAAAATCTCCAGTTTCTGCGGGTTTCCTAAAACTGGCACTTAAAAATTGGCCATTTTTGATGAAATTTAAGCGATTATTACCTAACTTTTATCTAAAAAAATGTAAAAATTGGTCAGTCTTGGGAGAGGAGGGTTGGTTGATTCAGGGGAGAGGGGTCCCCCACCAGGGGGGAGGGGTATATACCAGAGATGCACGGGGGGAATCCTTGAGGGGGGTACTCGATCCCTGGCGCAAGGGGGGGGGGGTGGTCCCTAGTTTTGGCCATTTTTCGGCGATAGCCGAACAATTTTCAGAATTTTTCGATTTTCAACTCATTTTTGGGGTACTTTATGGCCGCAGGCGAAAGTTTTTTGCAATTTTTCTATTTTTTACGCATTTTTGGGGCACCTTCTTGGCCATCAGAGGGGGAGGGGGGTGGGGGGTTGAGGGGGAATGCCGGATGTCTGAGGGGGGGTGGGTGCCGACTGCCGACCCCCCTCAGGGGGGGGGGTGGATACCCCCCCTATGTGCATCTATGGTATATACCCAAAATTTTGATGCTCTTACATGTATGTGATACTTCAAAGTACTTTCAAAGCTGTCCGGCACGTTTTAAACCCGGAATTAAAAAAATGTGTAGGATCTGGCTGATGAAACAGATCTGTGTAAATCTGCGTATAAGTCGTTTTTCGGGTGCAGTCGGCACTAGGGTGCCCAGCGTACACTCTATTCTCATTCTTCATAATTTTTATTTTCGTAGTTCCGTAAGTCGCAAAGTCAAAATATGGTTTTTTTAAGTGCAAAAAATAATTTTTTACCTAAAAAGTGCCTAAATACACACTTCAAAAATTTACACAACATACCCTTAATTTACACAGCAAATTCTTAATTTACACAACATTTACACAGTGCCGATTTTGAAAAAAACCCGGCAAAAAAGTTTTTTGTGCTCACAAAGCGTTCCTTTACTCCAAATTTTTGTTAATACAAACGAAGCTGGTTTTTACATGACTCGATAGCCCAATGTCATATCTCAACCTCTATGATCCATTTTTTAAAATTTTTGCCTGTGGCCTGAGCACTGAGAAGTGACGCCAAATGTAAAATCACTCAAATTTGGCGGGCCCATAAAATGACTATTAAATACGCTGACAAACGCACTGAAATAAAAGTGCACCTTTCAAGCTTAATTGTTTTTTGATCTGAGGTTGGGGTGCCTTGGGGGATTAGCATATGTGAAAATAGCACAATTGGAGAACTTTGATTTTTGACCTGGGTAACCTCCCCCCCCCCCTCAAGTCGACTAAGACGGTATCTGGGACCTGTAGCGTCTGTCATTCTATTCTAATTAAAATCGTTTCTGATGAGGATATTATGTGTTTTGTTAAAGCTGTATATGCCATGGAAGTTTCTTCGGGACAGTGGCGGATCCAGTAATTTTTTAGTCCGCTGAATTTTTTCTTACATTACCAATGGCATAGGGCCTATTCCTTTATCGGATTTAAGGGTGAATTTTAATCGGACTAAACGGTTTAAAAGTTATGCTAAAAATGCCATTCGAAAACCTCCGGATTAAGCGGACTTAATTTCAGCGCGATACTTTTTAGTCGATACTTTGTTAAGTGTGCATATTAAATTCGTTTAGTCCTGTAGTAGTTTAGGAACGGGTTCGGTTTAAAATTAAGCCGCTGATTTATTTTAACTCGTTTAGTCCGATATTTCGTTCCTAAACCTCGAACTAAAATACGTTCAGTCCGTTCAATCCGGTAAAGGAATGGACCTATGGTCTTTGGGGTTATGTGAGCAAAAGCGACAATGACAGACCTTTACGTTTAGGGCGATGCAGTCTGATTAGCAGAATACCATTTTTTTGAATTAACGGAGAGTAAACTCAGTGTTGCAATGGTGCTGGACTGCAGCACCCAGAAGCTAAAAAATGTTTTAAGATGAAAACATAATTTGTATTACAGAATGCACTGTCGGCGAGTGTAGTCAATTAAACTGATTACTGATAATCCGAAGGTCTTCTATCGGCTTTTGACTGCTCTTGTTCCATTTTTGTGTATTTTTTGTGTACCTGTTTGCCAAGTTTAACCTTGTTTTAGGGACTAAATAGCGATTTTTGAAACGTTTGGCACAAATGTAGGTAAAAATAGCACGAATTTTCTAGAAATGGGCATATTTAAGAGCCGTATTATAAAATTTTTGCTTGTGTTGACACCATGGCGTCGCTATAATTTCGCTGTTCTTGTCCAAAATTATCAATGTTAGACTGTGACTGCTAAGATCTTGACTCTGAAGCCTGCAACTCTCAAAGAAGCTCAACTTTATAATACTGCAATTTGGAAGGCTCAGGGAACAGCTTTTCAAGAATTTTACAATGAGTACGGTTTTTTGGTGTGAATATATCAATAATAGTTTATATATTGCTATGTCGATAAAACCTGTCTGGGTAATGTTTCGTTGTTGTTACTAAATAACAAATTTAGCTTGCAAGACACATTTTGCATTAGACTTTTGCTTGTTTTATTACTTTATACTCTTTTTGCATACGTGACAGAGTCACGTTGTCGTACCGCTCTTATAACTGGCTGCGATATATGGGGTGACTCTGTTGGTTGGAAAATATTGAGGTTTCACCGCTGTTTGACCGAAAATACCCTGAATATTGAAAGTTGTATTTTACTCACTTTTGCATTTGTTTAATCCTCCTCAATTTGAGTTGGTTCCCCAATTCGTTCCGGTCGATCAAAAACGTTAATTTTGCTCAATTTTCAAACAAGTGAGATTTTTACAAAAATTTTTGAAAAAGTGCGATTTTTACCCAATTTTGCCGTACTTTTCGGGACCCTCCGCCGCCCCGGCCCCTAGATCTGGAGGGCGGTTCCCCCCATCCCCCCTCATACATGTATAACACCTCCGCTAAAACGGCTCCTGCAGGCTTCATCGCCGGAAAAGCAAAATATTGGTATGCCGATAAAATCTGTCCTGGTAATGTTTCGTAGTTGTTACTAAGTAGCAAATGTAGCCAGTCAGATAATTTTGCATAAAACTGCTGCTTGTTTTAAACTTTATATTGCATATTTTGAATACGTGACACCAGAGTCACGTTGTTTGGTTGTCTATCTCAAGTGCAACGCAGGGTTTTTTTTCAAAAAGAATTGCGAGCAAAATTTCGATTTCACTGAGCAAATCGTAAATTTGCTAGTTTACGTTTTATACTTGGTTATCGCCATACGCGTGCCCAGAAAAACGGATTAATTTCACTTTTAAGGCCAAAAGCGACACATATTAGCACATTTCATTCAAAAACTACGCTAATTTTTTGTGACGTGGGTCCAAAACACCAAAAAGTATACATTTGGTGGACCAGCGAGGGTCCAAAATCAAATCTGGAAATATTACAAAAATTTTTGACATTGGGCACCGTAAAATGACTACAATCGTCATTCTTCGAGACGTTTCAGACTTCAGAGAATTTTGGGACGGGCAACAAAAGATTAAGGGAGCTAGCACCTTTGCGCTAAAATTTACGTAGAAAAAAATTCGACTGTACATTAAGCAATTAAAGCATACACATGCATACAGGGGCGTAGCCAGGACTTTTAAAAGGAGGGGGTCGCGCCTTGTCCACTTTTTTGTTTACTTTTTGGCAGTCACTATTGCGGGGCACTTACTATTAGATGAACAAAATATAATTTTGGTCATTTAGATTAAATAAATTCACTGTTGCGGGTGTTTGGGGCGGAGCCCCCCCAAAAAATGGAGATTTTTTCAATTTTTCGGCCGAATTTGGTCAACTTGAGACGTAAGCTAAATTTTTTTCGGCCGAGCGATAAAAACCAAAGGGACATTGACCCTTGTTGACAATTTCTGTAGGTTCGACTCCCGCGACCCCCTGGCTACGCACTTGCATGCATATGCTTTCGTGAAAAATAAAAGCAAGGAATATGCATGCATATGCTTTCGTGAAAGATAACAGCAAGGAATACTAAGCCACGGAGTTGCAGGGGTCTGGGGGCGGCATCCCCCAGAAAAAAAGTTGGAGAAATTTTTTATTTTTAGGCCAAATTTTGTCAATTGGAGACCTATCGGACATTTTTTTCAGCCAACCATGAAAAACCAAACGGGGGTCCCTTTAGAGCGGTGAGCAGAATTTGAGCAAAATTTCAATTTTGGTGAGCAAAATTTCCAAATCGTGAGCATTTGCCCCGTATTTTGCCCAAAAAAACCCTGGTGCAACGTGTTCCAAATTTGCAGTGTAGTCACTAATCAGCCGAAAATACTACAATTTTTTAGCGCTTGGTTAGATTTTCTCAATGGGGGCGGGGGTTTGTACGAGCGGCCCCTAAGCGACCGTAACTCCGCTCCATTACACTGGTAGGGGTATAGTACAGGGTTTTTTTTTTGAAAATCCGAACTGCGGATTATTTGCGGACGGCCAAATTTTTTTGCGGACGGATAAAAGTTTCTGCGGACAGTCGAAAAAATTATGCATTATATATATATATATATATATATATATATATATATATATATATATATATATATATATATATATATATATATATATATATATATGTATATATGAGGAATCCTCCTTAGTCTATGCACCACTTTATAAAATTTCGGGGGGGATGACTTTTCGATTTTTTGTAATGGGCTATAAAATGCACTTTTTACCAATTTTATCACTCATAAAACGCCTTACAAACGCAAGATTACTAAACCACAAGCTTGCAGGGGTCTGGGGGCGGCAGCCCCCAGAAAAAATGGAGATTTTATCAAATTTTAGACCGAATTTGTTCAACTCGAGACGTATCAGAATTTTTTTCCGACAAGAAAATTAAGACAATAGATCACATCTGACAGAGTATAGTAAATGCTAGTGATCGAACGGGATCCCGAATCCCGATCCCGAATCCCGAATCCCGAGGGTAAAATCCCGATCCGGTCCCGATCCCGATCCCGAAAGCAAATCCCGATCCCGATCCCGATCCCGAACGCAAATCCCGATCCCGATCCCGATCCCGAACTCAAATCCCGAAATTTTCGGGATTTTGTATAAGTTTTTGTACGTCCAAAATTTTAAAATTTCTTGTAAATTTTCTAAAAAATTTCTCTGGGGCTCCGCCCCCAGACCCCCGCTACTATATGACACAATAACTTTGTTACAGTAACAGTTGTTGTTCATCACTTATCTTGTTTATTGTGTGTTCAACTTCTCATGTGGCCCACACAGCGGTGGACGCGGATCAAAATTTTCTATGTGCGATCCAACCCAACTCAGCCCGCGGCTCAGCACTCGTGGGGAACCCGCAATCCAACCCGCGCTGTAAAAGCCTACCTACTACCCTCTTTGACCCACCATTCCATAAACCTTTATACCTCTAATTATTTTTAGTGACATGTGTACATAGTGTACATCTTTACGTTATTCACATTGCTGCTTCAAACGAACTTTGCATTATTACGCATTACTCTAATTTCTCTAAAATTGGAGTCCGACGTCGTCCGCTTTTTTCTCGGCTTGAAAATTCCTATATTAAGACTTTTCGCCAAAATTGTGGAATATGTGATTGAGGAGACCGGACGAGGAATCTAATGTTCACGGCAAAATTCGAGGTACAGCCTGTGTAGGTTCTTTTTCCTGCGGACGAATGGCTCCAATTTTTCCGCTTAGACTGCTTTAGGCAATAGTGGCTAGGCATTCTTGGAAATGAATCGGTGTGATCTTGGACGCTGGCTATTTGCCCGGAGTAAGAGCATGCCTTGGGCCTTTTTGGAAGTTTTCACAGAGCCTCCTGGAGTTTTTTTAACTTTTCTGAGATGTCCAGGGCCGCTAAGAAGAACTTGCGGCAGGTTTGGACCCTGGTCCCCGACTCATCAATCGTGAGGTAGTAGCGATGAGTTTGCTGTCATCGATTGGGAAATGCCACCGTTGCAGTCTTGGGATTTGCCGTCACAACCCTTGCACAGACATAAGAGACCTAATCTGCACAGGCATAGTAGTCAGTAAAAATCTGTGCTCGAGTTACCGCAGAAACTTTTGCTGGCACTGATGGCAACACTTTGAGCAATCGACAGCTTTGACGGCACGGCAAAAAGCAAAATTCTAATGCTACAGCACAAGTTACGCCCTTTGCTATAACACTGGTTTTTGGTTGCAGCAGCCGAATACTTGATCTGAGCAAAAGCCCCATCTGTATAGGTCTTCTGCTCAGATTGCATTGTAGTCAATGAGATGATCTGGGGCCTATGCAATATCTACGAAAACAGCGCACAAGTTGCTTCCTGGAGATAGGGCTTTTGCTCAGATATACCTACGGTCTTTCAGAACAACTTGGTAGCGTTATCTCAAAATCAGCCATTTACACTAGATACGCCCTCTGCTCAGATCAGTGACGAATTATATAACCAGCCCGTTGGTTCCGGAGGCGAGCAGCCTCCGGAGAAAATTTTTCAATTTTTAGCCCACATTTCGTCAATTTACGGCTATTTTTGGTAAGCGGATGCAAAAAAATTTTCTCTGTTCCGGGCAAATATATCCCCTGTATCCCCCCCACCGTCCGCCCTTGGGCACGGGGTTCTGGTGACTCCAGCATCCCGAACCTAGAGCGTTTTTAGATGTGGCCCCTAAGCAGCAGGGATCTGGGGGCGGCAGTAGGCCGAATGTGGTCAAGTGGCGACGTATCAGAAATATTTTCCGGCAACGAAACGAACATTAAAGCTACCTCGAATAAAAATCGGGAAAATTTAGAAAAAATAAGAAATAAGAATTTTACCCAATAAGCCACAGCGTTGCAGTGGTCTGGGGGCGGCAGCGCCCAGGAAAATGACGAAGTTTTTAAAAAACAGACCTCCTAGTTCAAAGCATGAAAGAAAATGCTATTTTTGTTTAAGAAGCAGCATGTTTGTCTACCACTTCAGGGACAGGGACCATGAAAAAATTATTTTTTGTCGATCCTAAAGGGGGGTCGGGATCCCCGTGAACCCTTTTTAAATACGCCCTTGACAACTTCAACTTTTTTTTGACAATTTTCATGTCGGAAAAAATTCGGATTTGCCTTCAGTCGATCAAATTCTGCCAAAAAATTGAAAAAATTTCCAATTTTTGGATATTTATTTATATAAATTTTTAGTATAAATATTGCTGGGGACTGGGGTCCAGGGGCCCGGTTCCCCAAAAAATAATCAGTAACCAGTAATCAGTTATCAGTTATCAACTACCAGTTATCAGTTATCAGTAAAGCGTTGCCCGAAATTAATCATAAACATAACCAATAATCATTTATCTATCTCTTTTTGCACAAGAACACTGATAACTGATAACTGATAAATTATCAGTAAACAATAAAAAACGTAGAAATTAGCGTTAATTCAAC
This sequence comes from Trissonchulus sp. WLG1_4, assembly GCA_030248245.1. NCBI lineage: Eukaryota > Metazoa > Nematoda > Enoplea > Enoplida > Ironidae > Trissonchulus > Trissonchulus sp. WLG1_4. Next base: position 8,341 of record JASANF010005526.1, read on the forward strand.
TGTTTTCTAAAATTGTCTTCGTCATTATATTCACATTTTTTATGAGCATCGATTTAGAAGCATATATTTTCACATTTGAATCAATTTTTGTATCATTTATACAAAGACAATGCTGTGTGGCTGGCACACTGTATGAAACACACTGGAAGAGAGAAAAAGTTTTCACCCCCAAAATGGGGCCAAAAAAAAAAAAATAGGGAAAAAAGGGGAAAAGTTTAAGAAAAAAAATTAAAAAAACCTTCTCAAACAACCAAAAAAAAGTAACTTTAGTTGAAAAAAAAAAAAAAAAAAAAAAAAATTAAAAGGAAACAGAAAAAAAAAAAAAAATAAAAAAAAGATACAGCATATATCTATTTTTCTTTTTGCTACACGAACCAAAAAAAAACACTTAAAAATGGGAAAAATAACACATAAACCTAAAACCTAAAAAATAAAAAATAACTAAAAGTAATGCAAAACCCACAAAAAAAAAAACGAAAAAAAAAACAAAAATAACTAAAAAATAACAATCAACAATAAGCACCCGCCACCGCACATAACACCTAACAACCAAAAAACAACAAAAAAATAACACTTTATCAGTGCTACCGCGCCCGGGCCTGCGGCTTAGTGAACTTGCGCTTGTAGTTGTAATGCAAATTTAAATGGTAAAATTGCTGCAAAGGCATTATAGTCCGTTACCTAAAATCGGGAAGTCATTCCTTCCGAAATTTTTTTATGGGTAAGCAACTGCGTTTAATTATGAAATTAATTAACAGCATTAATCTTCATAGTACACCGTATATACAAGTCATGTATATATATACACTGTTGTGTACTTATACATTGTTGTGATGAATTAAAGGGAAATAGACATTGCAAGAAAATTTTTTTGAAATTTTAGTGTAAATTTGGTCATTTGGGGACTGCCAGAAAATTTTTCCGGAAGTGACATAAAACCCAAGGGGGATCACAGGGAAAAATTTTCCTTTCGAGCAATTTCGGGATGCGGACGCATTGCGGACGGCTGAAAAAAATTGCGGACGACTCGAAAAAATTGCGGATGTCCGCACTGTGGTCCGCAAAAAAAAAACCTTGGTATAGTATACATGTCACGGGGTCATTTTGGGCGGGGCCTTACGGCCAATTTTTGGGGACCCCCCCCTGATCGACAAAAATGCCCTAAATTTTGTAAAATTTTCGCAGGGTAGGTTCGAGCGACGGAGTGTTTAAGATACTTACACGTTCGATAACTTGTAATTAAGTGCTGTTAGCAATAGAATGAATGTGTCCAAAATTAAGTGTGAACCTTTTTGTGGCTCTTTTTTCTGAATGGCATTTTTGAAGCCAAACTGGTGTTGTTCGGGGATTGAGTTTATTTTCCTTTTTTTCAGGCGCCAGCGACGACGGCGTGAGTTGTTGCGTGATGCTGGAGGTGCTTCGCAATTTGGTTCAGTCCAAGCAGAAGCCCATTCACGATGTTATTTTTTTGTTCAATGGTGCTGAAGAAAATTTTCTACAGGTTAGTTTTAAACCTGTATATATACCTCAGGTTAGGCCCGGTTCTTGGTCTTGTCCTTCAATAGGACACAAGGCCTTGGACCAATTTCGAACGGCTTTGGGTTGGGAAAAGATGATCCTATAAAAAATGATCGCTTCTGCTTTTTTGCATACGCTCTAGTCATGACTCTTGCATTGTTCACGCAAAAAATAAACCATTTTTGTGGAATTGCTTAGAGACAAAACGACGAGAGCACAGACTAGGACGAGTATGTGTATGAACTGGACTAAAGTCTATTTATACTCGCAGCCGGAGTTCCCTTCAGCCGGCATGATTATGCGTTTGGCTCGATTCATACTTTTAGTCCTGGCGTTTTTTTTGGGTTTTAAAAGTGGGGGGGGGGGCGTAGGAAAGTGGGGGGGCACTAACCTTATAAAGAAAAATACACTGCACAGTATATATATATATATATATATATATATATATATATATATATATATATATATATATATATATATATATATATATATAATATAATATATCAGTGGCGGATCCAGGATGAAATTTCGGGGAGCGAAACCGACAGCCGGCGAGTTTCTGGAAGTTTATATTTTGACATTACAGACCACGAATTCACTAAAATGTCATTGAATTCACTAAAATGTCATTTTTGCACCGATAAAACCTCTAGAACGACACACAACACGGTGAATATAAAGCAAATATACACAATGCACCCATGTACACTCATGCACTGTGTTGTCATGTAAGAGAAACCCACATAGTCCGAGGGGTCTGGGGGCGGCAGCCCCCAGAAAAAAATTGCAGAAAATTAGGATTTTCCGGCTGAATTTGGTCAACTGGAGACGTATCAGAAAATTTTTCAAAGAGGAAACATCCCATCAGACATTGCGTTTTAAGGGAATAGCTAAAGTGGGGGGGGAGTAGTGATCGAACGGGATCCCGAATCCCGATCCCGAATCCCGAGGGTAAAATCCCGATCCGGTCCCGATCCCGATCCCGAAAGCAAATCCCGATCCCGATCCCGATCCCGAACGCAAATCCCGATCCCGATCCCGATCCCGAACTCAAATCCCGAAATTTTCGGGATTTTGCAAAACTTTTTGTACGTCCCAAATGTTCAAATTTCGTGTAAATTTTCTAAAAATTTTCTCTGGGGGCTCCGCCCCCAGACCCCCGCTACTATATATATAACATGATAACTTTGTTACAATAACAGTTGTTGTTCATCACTCATCTTGTTTATTGTGTGTTCAAGTTCTCATGTGGCCCACACAGGGGTGGACGCGGATCAAAATTTTGGATCCGCGACCCAACCCGCGGCTAACCCGCAATCCAACCCGCACTGTAAAAGCCTACTCACTACCCTCTTTGCCCCACCATTCCATAAAATCTATATACCTGCTAATTATTTTTAGTGTGACATGTGTACATAGTGTACATCTGTACATTATTCACATTGCTATTTTAAACGAACTTTGCACTTGCACTATTATATACGCTTTACTCTAATTTCTCTAGAATTGGAGTCCGACGTCGTTAATTTGTCAGGTTTTGCGGGTCGGGAAAAATTTAGCGAACCGCGCAGGTTGAAGTGGGTACCCAAGGAGCGACCCACGGCTCAAATTTTCCGACCCAATTTCCGATATATACGTTTCCATTTGCCCAAATTCAGTCTAAAAATAAAAAATTTCCAAATTGGATTTTTAGGGAGGCTGCTGATCTCATGCTGATGCAAATTTGCGACTTAATGTCGCTTGCTCTCATACATGTAAGGGCAAGGGGGCCAATTTTTTTTGGGGGAGGGGGCCTTTCCGGCCAAACTTTGGAGACCCTCTCCCCTGATTGACCAGAATTTCCCCAAATTCTTCAAAATTCCGTAAAATTTACGCAAAATTGCCATTTTTACTAAATGTAGCCCAAATTTTCGGGACCCACCCCCCTACCCCTCGATTTTCGGGGGTCCCCTTCATCCCCTTCTTATACATGCATGCAGGGGCAAAGCCAGGCGTGGAATCACCGCGATCCCTTCCTTTTGGTAGAACCTGGAGAAATTATCAACAAAGGTCCTCCCTTTGGTTTTCACGCCCGGCCGAAAAAATGTCTGATACGTCTCGAATTGACCAAATTTGGCCAAAAAATCAAAATATTCTAGTAACTTTTTCCTGGGGGCTGCTGCCCCCAGACCCATGCACCTCTGTGGCTTACTATTCCTTGTTATTATCTTTCTTCAAAGCCTATGAATGACTACAAGAGTACGTATGCTGCATTTACTTCTGTAATACAGTGTCTGATGTGACTCTCCCATCTTTTGATTTATTTTTGCTGTCAAAAAAATTCTGATATATACGTCTCCAGCTGACCAAATTCGGCCTAAAAACTGAAAATTTCTGTGTTTTACTGAGGGCTGCCGCCCCCAGACCCCCGCAACACTGAGTTTATTTAATTTAAATGACCAACACTGATTTTGTAATGCAAAAAAATGAATTCTGGCGGCTGACACCCCTAAGACCCCGGAATAGTGACTGTAAAAAAGTGAGCAATAAGTAGATAGGTACAACCCCCCTTCTCAAAATCCTGGCTACGCATCTGCATGCATGCTTGATTTTATCTTTCGTAAAAGTGTAACGCAGCACTTGCAATTATTGCAGCAAATACAGCATTTTTTGTAAATTTCTGGTTCGTAATCTACACTTTTCTTCGGCCGAGACTGAAGAAAGAAATAACTGACTTGGCCGAAAATCCAATTACTAAATACCTGTCTTCTGGGGGCTGCCGCCCTTAAACTCTAGCAATGCTTACAAATCAATATTTCACCTTGTCTCGGACATTTCACGTTATTCGTCGATACTACCTTACCATATTCAGTAGTCTGGTGTGAGGGTATCTGTTTTCAATATTTGTGTCCTTCTCCTACGTAAAAAATGTACTTTACGACTTCGAAAATTTTTTTAAAAATGTCAACCAAAAATCCCGAATCCCGATCCCCGAATCCCGAGGGTAAAATCCCGATACGGTCCCGATCCCGATCCCGAACGCAAATCCCGATCCCGATCCCGATCCCGAACACAAATCCCGATCCCGATCCCGATCCCGAACGCAAATCCCGATCCCGATCCCGATCCCGAACTTCAATCCCGTTCGATCACTAGGGGGGAGGTACAAAAAAGTGGGGGGGGCTAAAGTGAGGGGGGGCGACGAAAAGTGGGGCGGTCTCCGAAAAGTGGGGGGGGGCCCTCCCCCCGTCCGCCCCCCCCCCCCCCCGGTAAAAAAATGCCGGTAGTCGTATGTCCATTCAGTGTATAAAATTACGAAATAATGACGTCTCAATTTGATGTAATAATACACTATAGTGATGTTGATTATTTTGTAATTTTGCCGGCTGAACAAACATATGGCTGTAAGTATGATCGACCCTGTCCCTGATTTCTACCAAGATCACATTAGCTTTTTTTCTGTTCCGCAGGCATCACATGGCTTTATCACTCAGCACAAGTGGCGACACACTATCAGAACATTCATCAATATGGAGTCTGCCGGCGCCGGAGGGCGAGAGATTCTATTTCAAGCTGGTATGTTACGACAGGCGCCATGGCTGAATAATAAATTTCATATGATAACGTCTTCGACTTAGACTGACTGAGGTGGAAGTTTAACAAGTTTAACAACTTTTGTAAATCCCGACTATTGGGTTAGTAATCAGTGCAATAAAATACAACTATGTAGCATTTAGACTTTATTTTATTTATTTGTTAGCTGTTAGCTTATGGACTATCTCAAGACTGAATAAAATAAATAATATAAAACAGTCATAAAGTTTATATTAATTTCTCCAGCTTCCCACTTTAACAGTTAGACACATATTACATGACCGTGAGGGGTTTAAGGTGTTTGTCATTATCACCCTCACACACGGAAGGTTTAGAAACTGTCTCGCGGCAGCAAAACAACACAAACGGTTGCGACGAAGCAGCAGTACGTCAGAAAGTTGCTCTGCACCCCCTCTCCCATGTCCCCGCCCCTCACAGTTTCGTACTATAAAGTCTGACCAAAAACTCTTGGACCGTTAGATAAAAAGAAACACGCTATTTCATTACGAAAAGAACAAATAGCCAGCATCAGAGTACAGCGAGTAGGCACGATTGTCACGCCATCTGTTGTGTCTCAGGGGTCAGTGATTTTGGTCAGACTTAAGTTGCGTATGGTTGCACACAAAGTTGCAGGTTGTTTAGTAGTGTGATACCTGCCTACTTTAGTAGTGTTCAGTGGTGCAGTAGTGACGTTGTCTGCTTTTCAGGCCCTGGCAATCCGTGGCTCATGGAGACGTACGTGACCCACGCGCCCTACCCACACACCTCCGTCATGGCGCAGGAAGTGTTCCAAGCAGATCTCATCGGCGCTGACACTGACTACAGAATTTTCCGCGACTTCGGCAAAGTTCCAGGTGATTTACAGGCGGTGCTGGTTGGCACTTGATTTTGAGACTGAGTGCTTGTGTGAGAAATTATTGGTCATTTTAGCAGTTTGTGACGTTTCCGGATAGAAGATTGCATAGGATAAAGATATAAGTTTGCTGAAAAATACAAGGCTGTTCACTGAATTAATAACTCGCCATAGAATTGCAGCATCTTGTAATTAATATCTGCACGTTCATACATAAAGGAGTAACTCTATCGACTTTTAAAGTGACCATAATTCAGGCCACCAAGTAATCGAACTTTGTTGACTAATATTTTATTGTATTTTTAGGTTTGGATTTGGCGTATGTGAAAAATGGTTATGTCTATCATACCGAGTTCGACCAGGAAAAGCTCATACCTCGTGGTGCTATACAGCGGGCAGGTAAGCTATATATCTAGTCACCATCTTTTTTTCAATTTTTTCTTTCTAAATTGCCGTGATAGTTCTGTCTACAGAATTTAGAGGTATGAATGAACGTTACTATACTGGGCAGGGTCGGATTTTGGATGAAATTTCGGAGGGGCGGTGACAAGTTTTTGTAAATTTCTCGTAAAATTTCTTTAAGACTAAAAAATGTTTTGACCGGATTATGAAAAACCAAACGGAACCACTTGTATACAATTTTACTGAAAAATTTTCAGGGTGTAACCGCACCGCTGTGTACTGTATGAGATGGGGTTGGGGGAGGGCTTCCAAAATTTAAACAAAAGTGGGTCACCCTCCCTCAGCCCCCCTTCCTGAAACTACACAAGCTAATCCAGTTTATTTTTTTATGCAACAGTTCTTGATTGTTTTTTTACTTTTACTTTTTATTTTAGTTATTTTTTGGTATTTTAGGAGAGAATGTGCTGGGCGTTTTGCTCTCGCTGGCCAACTCGTCCATCCTGTCCAACCCGGGCGACTTCGAGCCCCAGCAACAACGAATTGTCTTCTTCGACATTCTGGGTCTGTTCGCTGTCCACTACCCTCACTGGATTGGTCGAGTGCTGAACATCACGGCGGTCATATTTGTGTTTGCAAAACTTGTCGGCCGCATTCACGCTTCAGCCAAAACACACTCGCGTATGTGCTGACTATTAATTTGGGCAGTAGTATATTGGATATTTGGTTTTTTGTTGTTGATTTTACTTGTCGAAAGTTGTGAATTAACCAGTTTAGCTCAGCTACGGCGGAGGTGGGCAGTACGGTTGTGTAAAGACGCTCTCTCTGTCTTAGTCTTTGTAGTTGGTTAGGTTACAGTAACCGTAGCTGTTGGCGGAGTTAATTATAGAGTAAGCTGTTGTCCTTATCAATAGTAGATTTTTTTGTTGTTATTTAGGCTAAACTATATACCCCTTGATATTGATATTCAGACAAAGAAACTTACAGGTTTTATCGAAGTAGAGTGAAGCAGGAATGTTTGAACCGGCCGAATGTAATATTTATACGGAAGTAATAGGCTACCCTAAACCATTTCAAACTGGTTTTCAGGCAGTGTCAGTGTTTAAAAATTATCCCTTCTTTTCTTCTTGGTTTGGAAAATAAGTATAATAAGCACCCTTAGGCAAGAGAAATGTTTGCCCCCCCCCGAAAAAAACCTAATTCTGCTGTTAAGTACCGCCGCTGTTTCTACCCATACGTCGGTAACTAGGAAACTCCGGGGGCTGGGCCAACCCGGAGGGTGAGTGCAGTGCAACTTTTCCGCCTGGTTTCTCTTCGTGAGCCACCAATTTCGGCGTCGTTTGCTACCTCCTGAACATTCTTGGGGTGTAGAAAATCTCCCATCGGCCGTAAACGTTTCTAACCCATCCTCTCCCTAGTCCCTAACGGCGGGGCCTTACTGTAATACTCCTGTTGCAGGCTTTGGGGCCAATACTGGCAGCAGAGTCTCGTACACGTTTCGCGATGTGCTCCTGGCCCTGTGTGTGCACGTGTGCGCCATCGTGTCCTGTTTTCTGGCCGTGGTCTGCTGCATCGGGCTGGTGAACGCGGCCGACCTGGTGATGTCCTGGTACTCCCGCACCTACTTCATCACCTGCTTCTATGTGCTGCCCTGTCTTGCCGTCGGCTTTGCTGTGCACGCCTATGCTGATCAGCGGTTTTTCAAACAGGTAGCTTGGCTATTTGATTGCGATTTATAGTGTTATGGTTATATATTGGGGTATTTTTCGAGGAGATTTGCTTGTTTTTTTTGTAAATAGATTTTCTGTTGGACTGCGTATACAACTGTCACCGTGGTTTCTGAAAAGTTGCGTCCATTTTGTTCTATGGCCATAGTGAAAATGGCAGTTAATGTGATTAATTCAAGTGATTAATTATATAAATTAAGTGATTGATTTATTAAAACAGATTAGATTATTTGAAGTTGTGAAAGTTAATAACGATGTGTTACTTGTACAAAACGGTCTGAAACATAGTCCACTTGATAGTAATTTGAATACGGACGTAGTGCGTATGCCTATACACTGTATAATAGGAGGGTAATGGGGATCGGGTAAATTGGGAACCCCTCAATTCGAGAAGCCGTGGGAAGGGTCTTAAAAATTTGTGCAGAATTGGCGCAAAATAGCACTTTTAGCCTAAATTTTACAAAATTTGCAAAATGTATCGTATTTTTGATTGTTACCAGGAGAAAGGGTCTCTAGAATTCAGCCGAACCGGCCCCCAAAATTACAGGGACCCCCCCCCGTTGCATGTATGCGTATAATGCTAATGTGATTCAAGTCACTCATATAAACTGGCATACTCGTTGTATATTGTATTTCAGAGATGTATTTGGAATGTGGAAAGTTTGATTTACGATACAGCGAGTGTTTTCTGGGCTTGTGGTCTGCTCTACATCATCTACCGTGATCTGGGCTCGGCCTATTATCTCATGATATACGCCGCTTTTCCTCTGCTAAAAGATGTAGCCATATATGCACTGCATAAAGCAGGATTTAATAGTTCCAGTGAGTGCTATGAATAGGTTTATTTATTGGAGGGTAGTCATCTTGCCATTCAGTTATTGTCACTACTCACTAGTCATTCGTTAATAATTAATTAATTAATTAATTACGACTAGGGGCCCGCTTTATCGTAGCAAAATGTTCGTCGTTGAAAAGTTTGGATTAATCAAAACATTTTTAAGGGCAAACATTAATTGCTTTTTTAACACTGAATTATCTCACACCGATAAACTTGCTACCGTGAAAATTTTCAACGACGAACATAATTCTGTGTCAGAACTCGGATAATTCAGTGTTAGTAATAGAAAAGTAATATTCTTGTTAGCCGTAGACTTTTTTGTCCAACCCAAAATTTTCAACGACGAACATTTTGCTTCAATAAATCGAGCCCTGGTCATTGGTTAATTGGTAAGGTGTTCCAAAAGAAGGAAATTGACTGTGACTTGAATGCAAAAACGGCCAGATGTTTTTTTTTCGTTCTTTCAGATTCCAGCTGGCGTCTGTGGCACTTGGCGAGTCTGCTGCTGGGCCTGACGGTGCCGTGCATTTTCGCCTGCTACGGTGTGATCGAGCTGCTGTCCGTCTTCATTCCCATCATGGGTCGCAGCGGCAGCAGCGTCAACCCGGAGCTAGTCGTCGGATTCCTGGGCGCCATATTTGCCGTTACTGCGGTCATTTTTTTGGTAATAAATTGAGATATATTTTTCAACACCTTTGTTTTGGGTTATCGAGGGTTAGCTGTCAAAACCGCGTAAGTCCGTTTTTAAGCGAAATTGAAATTTTTATTCGCTTACGCTAATAAGCGACATTTGAGGTCATTAACCTATTTTTTTTCCTAATAATTAAACAAACTTTTCTACAGCAAATCCACGTAAATCAGACTTACGCGGGTTTGCTGATCAAAATGAAATAATATATACTTGTTCTACTGTTTTTGCTTATTATTGTTTGAAGATTGGTGAGACTATCGAAAAACTATGTGCTTGTTTGAAAGTTATTACATTTTTTAGTGCATTTTTAGTGGTTGCTCTCCTGTTCCGGGCTTGTCCGTGTGTAAAGCGAGACGTGAAAAAATTTCAGAGATTTCACTCTCCCATATGAGTTGGCTTTTGTACTTTGGAATTTTGGATGTACTATTGTGGTTTTTTACTAAGATTATCTGAATAGTTTGAGTCATATTAGTTTTTTTTTTAATTTTAAAACTTAAACTAATCACTTAAATAAAACTCAATTGACTGTACTTTAACTAATCAGACCTCCTAACCTTGCTGATGTGACAATTGTCGTATTGCTATTGCAGAGCTCATTTGTGTACGTCGTGCGGGACACCAAGTATATGTGTGGGCTGGTGCTGTGCATCTCTGGCCTAGGGACACTCGTGTGCTACTTTAGCACCCTCAGTATACCCTATAGATTCGATGAGACATGGCCAACACTCAAACGTGTGCATTTGCAGGTTGGTTGGATACTGCATGGGTTTTTCAAGGCCATGTTCGTCATGTAATATTTTCTGACATCCATTTTGGGTCTCCGTTTTTCTATAAACAGAATTTAATACTTTTTTTACTAATTTAACTCCAGAGGGGCATGCATAAATGCCGTCTTAGCTCAGTATTGCTAAACACAGTCTCACCTATGTAATACGTGTAGCATTTTTCGTTACAGTGTTCTACATAACTGAAATAGATCGCCTTTAGACTGCTTTTAACGTTAGACTGACTGCCCTGCTTGCTTTTGCAGCACACGTCTCGCAACGTGTACGCGCAGAATGGCAGTCGCATATTCCATGACAAGGGCATCTGGGTGGTGCCGATCGACTACCGTGGCTCCCGCGACCTGCCCTACTACACCTTTCTCACCTCCAGCGTCCCCGCGCCCCAGGCCTGTGCCGTACAGGACACCTTCTGCGGACTGCCCTACTATATTCCTGTCCGCCATTTGTTCTTTGAGTAAGCTAATGATGATGTGGACCAATATTTAGCGTACTATGAACACATTCGTGTATACTGTATTAGTGTATTGGTGCTGATTTATTATAGGACAATAAAATTTGGAGGTAATTTTTGGGAGCGGGGGTGCATCGTTCTTTCTCCAGACCTGACCGGCTCTTCAACTCAACCCCTGATTGTAAATACCCTTATATCGTCGTTTTTTTTAAATCACGTAGAACTTTTTTTACGTAGTCTTGGTTCACTCCGCCCCTACCCCCAGATTTTCTCACCTGCTGCTGCACAATTGTGTGTGTAATTGCCCCTATGGAAATGTGTGCAGTTTGAAATTATTAATATCATTGTATAGAATATAATATTTATTTATTTATTTATTTGTTTATTTATTAGTAGTTTTTGTTGTGCCTATTTAGAGACTCACGCTGGATGCTGACTCCGGCCGCGCCCAACTTCACAGACGTTCGACGGCTGAAAGTGACGCTGCATGAGCGAAAACTGTTGCAGCCTGGCCTAGTGGAATTGTCGCTGTCTGTCTTCGGTAAAATTACATATAGCATAACTGCGTAATACCAAGAGTACAGTGTACTAGTGTCTCACTCTATAGAAGAAGAGTTAATCTCCAGCCTGCCTGTGTTCTAGCGCAGGCAAATGCGCTTGTCGTTTTCGGCCTACCTGTTGCACTTTTCTTTATAGACACTATGACCTGCTTCTTGGTATTACTTTACCCGGTCACTGTTTGTAGGAAATGTTGTTTGAACTGAGTCTAATTACATCAGTCAACATACGTGTAACGGGGTCAAAATTTTGGGGGGCTTTCCGGCCAAATTTTAAGAAACCCTGCCCCCCTGATCGACCAAAAATACCCTAAATTTTGCAAAATTTTGTAAATTGTTTGCATAGAAGTGGTGTCTCAATTTTGCCCGCAAATTTCTGGACCCTCCCCCTCAGCCTATCGATTTTTGGGTGTCCAGCCCCCCCCCACTTATGCATGTATACTAGTATGTGAGTCAAGTATGTTGTTCCATTGTGATTCTACTGCTTTCAGGTCCTGACCACATGACGCTGTACATCACCCCGACGACCCCGTGGAAACTGGACGGCTGGTCCTTCACGGATCCCCTGCCCTCGGACTCCATCCCCACCTACTGGGTCTATCTGGCGGAGGTCATGTCCACGGGACACTGGGATTTCAAGCTCAAATTGAGGGTACTTTTTCACTTATGTTGTTTTTTGCGATCTAGTCGATAATGATTTTGTTTCTATGATATTTTGCAGTAGGAAACGTTTATTTAATTAATCAGTGAGACTAATCACACATTAATCGTTATTTATTATGGGTGGTTTGATTTCCTCCTGGATCATTCTGATGCTGTTATTATTGTCTAGTAAGGATTTCCTGTCTCTTTTTTGACCCTATCATCTGGTATTTAATAGCTCGCTGATTTAAAGACTTGGATCGATTCCTACTTTTTGCCGTATGTTAGCTCAACCTTCAAAATTACAAAACAATCACGCCACTAATAGTGTATAAAATGAGACTGTGATCTGATAATGCTGTAACTCTGTAAGTATGAATCGATCCTTGAGGCCATTGTGCCTCAAGGCATTTGTTGGCACATTGCATGGTGTACGCCATAGAGCAAAATGCGCCCTTGTGTGAAATAGCCTTTAGTAGACTACGTCCAAGTTGAAAAAAGTGTTGTAAATCCCACCCATACAATATCTAGTCTGATGAGAAATAGTTGCGCAGCGCCACGGACTTATTTTAGGAGCATGACTTCTGCGACTACTTGCTGTACTCTTGATAGTCAAAATGTATTCTTTTCGTCACAAAATCACATGTTTCATTTTCTCAAGTGGTGCAACTGTAATTTCTTCAGGCCCCACCAGAGACGCATTATGATCCCGAGCGCACGACTGTGGTGACGGTGGCCGCCGCGTCGCACATTCTGCACGGTCCGCACAACAAGTCAGAGCCCATTGTGAATCTGATGCGACTGGCCGACCTGAGACGACGCAAAGCCCACATGGCCGCCCAGTGGTGGCGATGGCTGATGGTGATGCAGGGATGGACTTCGGAATATGAGGCCAGAATGCTATAGGACTGGTTGGAAGGAGGGGATTCCAGTCGGACTGTGAGGGATAGGGGGGGTATCCACACTCCCCCCCCCAGAAATTAGTAAAAAATCGAAAAAGTGCAAAATTTTTCCGGCTCTCGCCGGAAATCAAACCGAAACCAGGACCATCCCCCTGTCCGCCGGGTTCGGGCACCCCCCCTCGCCGATTGCTCCCTTGCACCTCTGGTGTGTGAATGTGAGAATTGTGTGCTGTGAAGGCTAAAGTCTGACCAGAAATTGCTGGACCGTGAGACAAAAAGAAACACGTGATTTCATTGCGAAAAGATATTGTGCAAGCATCAAGAGTACAGCTAGTAATCACAACACACCACCTGTTTTGTGATTTTTGTGACTACTCACTGTACTCTTCATGCCTGCAGATAATTCTTTTAGTCGTGAAATCACGTGTTTCTTTTTTTGTCTCACGGTCTAGCATTTTTTCGTCAGACTTTAGTTCATAACGTAGTCCGTATTGGTGTCCGTTTGTCCGCAAGCAAAACGTTTGATCAGCTGTTGCGGAAAAACTGCAGTTAACACTTTTAACAGCCAAGTTTTGGCTAGTAATCTTGAGTAGTAAGCTTATAGATTTTCTCAAAAAATTGTAGCAGTTTCCGCGTACTGGCTTGCGGACAAGCGCACAAGCGCACAAGCTTGACATTAATTAGGTCGTCTGAATCAGTTTGGGTCATATAAGAGACTACGGGAGACCTAAATGGGATGAATAAATTTTATAAGAAATCATCATTATAATCGATTCCTGTTTCATGTTTTATTTTCTATCATTGAGTAATGAGTAATAAAAATTAGCACAGTGCAACAACATGTTGCCTATTCTGTACGTTTAAAAAGTTTGCAGCCGAACATAGCGTAGGTTTTTGGTGATAAAGATAAGGTTAACGTGCTTCTTGTGGCATAGACGTCATTCAACCGATTGTATAACCGAATGTGCTTGCTAGTCATGTTAGGTTTTCAATGCTGCATTGATGCATAATAATGAAGTAATGAGTCATTGTTTGCATAATAGCTGAATATGTTATTCTTGTTTAACTACATGTTGCATATATTAGCTAAGCAGGATATTGGGGGTTTCATTTTGTAGTTTGTATTTGAGCTGTTCAATTATTATTAGCCTAATGACGTGAATTTTTTGCGAACAATTCCACAATTGAAAATGAAAAAACTAAAGTCTGACTAAAAAATAATGCTTTCTGAGAGACAACAGGTAGCATAATTTTAGGAGCTACTCGCTGTACTCTTGATGGCTGAAATTTGCTCTTTCCTTAATGCAGTCACAATATGTTCTGTTTTGTCTCAGTGTCTCAACACTTTTTGGTCAGACTCAGATTTTGTGTACGTTATACTGCAGTGTTTGTGTGTGTGAGTGTGTGTGTGTGTGTCAAATGTCATCATTATCGTGTGTATGTAAATATGTTAGTCTTTTTATTGTATTGTATTACTGGCATTCTATTTTTACGCGGTATTTTTCGTTAGGTGCATATTATTTGTTATTATTCAACACTTTTTTATTATATTCTTTCATTTTTTTAATTTTTGTGCCATTGTATTGAACGCACTGGTTTGTACTACAGTAGAGGAAGGCTGTACGGACAAGAGTTAAAAAATATTGTTGCTACAATATGCATTTTGTTTCGTGAATACGGCCCCTGTTTTTTGCAAGGGGTTTTTAACCAATAATTATAGATAGTTTCAGATACAATCTTTTCTGCAGTCTGACCAAAAAAATTGCTTCACACTGAGTCAAAAAAGAAACACGCGGTTTCATTACGAAAAGAACAACTTGCAAGCTTCAGGAGTACAGCGAGTGGTCTTACAAATCACGCCATCTGTTTTGTGTCGGGGTTCCGAAATTTCTGGTCAGACTTGAGGTTCAGAAATACGCTGTAAAAAAATGCGGGTTTAGGAAGAGAATTAAAAAAACTCTCTCCGGGTCCCCCTTTGTACATCCCCCACCCTATTGCTTTTCCTGGTTCTTTTCTGGTTAGCGGCAGCTTCTTTTTACTGAGTTTTGACTTCACTGTAAAAAATGTAAAACATAATATCCCAAAAGTTTTTTGTGTAGTTTAAGCTGAAAATTGGAGCCAGTTTAGTGTTTAAATTAATTGTAGAAAGTACTGTACGATTCGGTATTTTTAATTAGATTATGTCAAAACCGCGGGTATACTGAATGAGGTATGTCTTTGAATGTTTTGTGTTCTCATGAATTGTATCAGCCAAAAGTGTCAATATTTCACCGATATGAACTGTAGATCTCGACCAAATTGTATTGAAAACTGTAGTCTTATGGGTACAGGTCAGAGGTTTACGTAAGTTGATCGCATAGCAGATATGAACAGTAAAATCTGTTGATTTGTGACTAAAATGGACTAAAATTGACAAGCTTTATGCCCTGTTGGCTGTATGTTTGAATCAACTGTTAAAAACTTACTCGGTTATGTTGGCAATGTTTTTCTAGCTGTATTTGTACTTACGCCTTTGCAATTTCTTCGACTAAACGGACCAGTTTGTAATTTTATTTTTGTCAAAAAGGGTGATCCACAAAAATGATTTTAATTGAAACGATGTTTCAAGCATGACGTTTTTCACTGAGCGCCAGCTAAAGAGGCATGGCAAGTATTGAAATAAAAATACTAAAAATGCTTAATACAGTACCGACCGAAATTACGTGCTACAGACTTGCGTACATTACTTGCTCTGACTCCTGAGTCGGTGGAACGTAGTTTGGTCGGTACTGTAGAAAGGTGCAGTATTTCTGTAGGTTGTGCACTGATACAAAACAAAAAACAAGTGATTTCATCACGAACGGATCAAATTCCAACCGTCAAGAGCTGCTACAATCGCGTCTTGTGTTTTTTTGGCTCAGTGTTCATCAGTTTTTGCACACAGTTTTTCAGACTTCAGTCACACCAAGAGTACATAATTTATTTTGTACTTTTGGTACCCCATTATGTAGTCTGGGTCACACCGCACTACATACTAGTTACTACTCCGTTTAGTCCAATTTTCATGCGTTTCTGTTTCTGGGGTGTAGCTTTACAACTTTCAGATACTTGCCTGGACGTCTCCACTCGTCCTACTTTATTGTTTTGTTATTATTCATTTACTATTGTTATATTTTGGAAGGTGTCATGTATTTTGTTTGAATATTTGATTGTATTTAGTCCCTCTGTGTTTGTTTCTAGGTTTATCCAATTATGTTTGTGTTGTGTGGGTTTATGTGTTTTTCATTGACTTATTATCAAGACAATATGCTTTTATTCATTAAGATTTAATTAACTCAATGTCAACTTTCTCCATAACAGGTTAGACCCAACACATGTTGTACGTTTACTGTATTTGTAGAACCAGGACTGCTGTAATTCGTAGTTCCAAGGAAATTTTAACCGGTAGCAAAAGTCACGCAATCTTGCTAAAATGTAGTTGGACTTGCAAGTGTTTTTTTGTTCGAACTTTTACGGAATGAATCGCGACTAGACCTTGGGTTTAACACTTAAAAGCCTGGTGCATACTTGTCCTTAAGGACACAGGGACAGGGACAAGGACAAATTTTGGTTAGCTGCTGTTTAGAATTGACACAAGCGTTTTGACTAATTTTTTGCATACGACCTGCAAGTGAACCCAACTTTATTTATTAATGCGAAAAGTTGGCTTATTTGACCAATGACCAGGCAATTCTCTTGTAATCGCTCAAGGACCGAATGGTAGGGACAAGGACAAGTATGAACCGGGCTTTACGGAGCTCAATTTAGGATTATTAAGTTATTGATTCGACCAAGAGTACAATTCTGCATAATAGTGTCTCACTCTTATTAAAGACTGCCCTCTAGCTGCGTGTGATAGAGGTATAACCAAGAGTACATTGTACGTATCCCTATTATGTACTCTTGGTATAACGTATAGAGTTGCGCAGGTTGGAATCAGCACTTGTTTAAAAACCAAATAAGTAACAGCCAATCAACGCGTGGGTTCTGCGCAGCACAAAGTACATGATCGCTGCTAGTATTGACGTTACCAGAAAGTTATAAAAAGTTAGTAACTCATGCTCATCACTCATCAGTAACTCAAAGCGATATAGGTTGTAAAACCGCCACAGGAGGTTTGCATATACTTTAGCGAGCTTCGACGAAATTTATCAAGAGGTTTCGAGTAACTGAGAAAATTTATCACAAGCTAGAAGATTTTGGCCACTCTTCGGTAAGAGTGAGACGCTGTTACACTTGATTCGATCTTGATGTTGTAGGCAGCTGTCGGTTTTTTGTGATCATTTTCTTGGCTCAAAATTTGCACGTTAGAAAGCACCAATTGACTCAAGTTGGAAAACATTGTATACTTTTCTGAAAAAAATTTAAAAAACAATTTTCTCCAAGCACTCAATTTGCAATGATTGGTGCTCAGTTTTTAATGAAATTCGTGTAATTCTGTGATAGTTCAGTATATACTTTTGTGTATGCGTGTAGTGTTTTTGTAATAAAATTGGGTCACAGTTCTTTGCTTCTGAGTATATAGTGGGTGAGTAAAGTAAGGCCAAGAGTACATAATAGGGAAGAGTATGACACTATTCCCTATCCTAGGAACGCCTTTACGCCTTTACGCCTTGATTTCAGGGGGGGTAACCCCCCCTCGAATCAAGACATGTCTTGATTTCAGCGGGGGACCCCCCCTCAAATTCGGGAAGTGTCTTGATTTCAGGGGGGGGGTTGCCCCCCTCGTTTCAGCACGCTTCCAGCGCATTTTCGGTGGTCGTGGTGTCTTGATTTCAGGGGGGGGGTACCCCCCCTCGTTTCAGCACGTTACCAGCTCACCACAGAGTTCATGCTGGCAGTGTGCTGGACGGAGGGACAGGGGGGCGTAAAAGGGCTATTTCGGTGGAGCATCGTCCTGGCCGATTAGCTAGGATAGGGAAGAGTGTCATACTCTTCCCTATTATGTACTCTTGGTCCCGTACCTGTGATGCTGGGGTGACAGCCTCAACGGTAGCTGCAGGGAGGTGGCGGCAACGCCGACGACGGGATCTCCGCTGCGGAGGCAACTGCGGAAGGAACGGAGACGGCGGCTGAGCTACAGTCTTTTTTTGGATTTTAGCAGGCCTTGTGAGTTGTGACTGCTCAAGCCAACCACAGGCCCATCCGGTCGACTGGACCGGCCCCGGGTCGATTCCCGGAAAACAGCGGGCGGGCTGACCGGGCCGACTGAAACGGCCCTGGGCCGGCCCACTGCCATGCGGCCTGGGGCCGGTGGCGGGCCGATGTCGGGTCCGGACCGGGGCCGGGCGGGTAGAAATGGCTGCGGCCCCGGGCCGGCCCGGGGCCGGCATTTGGCGTAGCGGCCGATCTCTATTTTTGATCATCAAATCAATCTATTTTCAAAAGGTCCAAATCAAATCAATCTATTTTCAAAAGGTGCAAATCAATTGTTTTTCAAGAAGTCCACATCAAATCAATTGATTTTTGAGAGGCTCCACATCAAATCAAATCAATTGAAAATGGGTCACATAAAACCAACCCTCCGGTCTAGTGTAGAGCAAACGTTAGTGGAAATGTCAACTTGCGATTTCTCTTTGCAAGTAGACAGCTGTTGCACGTAACCAATAGCATAGTTTGCTCGCTTCATCGTGGTTGAGCGGTCGTAAATTGTAATTTTTCATTTTAGGAGTGTGTTTAATATTTTAAAAAACATAGAAATCACGATTTTTGAAAAACGCAAACTTAACTAAATGTCTTACTTACTACCAATTTGCTTATTTTGTGACAGACGAGGACAACAAGTTGCATTTGTTGTGCAAATTTTGAACTTTTCTCGTCAAGCAAGTTTTTTTAAATCGCATGCCGAAAATTTGCGTTGGTATTCACATGCACTATGTTTCGTCTCATGAATAAAATACAGCGTTATTTCTCAAAAAAGTACACCACACTAAATAAAACACCGCAAAACTATAAGTAATTATGTTCAAGTACGCAGCTGCTAGTGTTTTTCACTCTTCCGAAAGCATTACGTTCGTGTAAATACACTGGCTTATACAGGTATTTCCATGAAAATTTGTTTTTCTTGCTGGAAAGAAGTTTTTCAAAAAAAAATGGACACCAAATTGAAGAAAATTTAATTCTTAACAACTTTTATTTTTACGATGGATGTTTATTTCAGCGCGTTTTCGTAGTAATGGCCAAAACCCACATTTCAGGACACCGGATTACCGGAAAACTTGTCCAGAAATTTCAGTGGAAAGAGAAATTTCAGTTTTTAGAGAAAAAACCCGGAAACGACCCGGGAATTATCCGCAAAAAATCCGAAAATTATTTGGAATTATTTTTAAAAAACCCGGAAATTATCTGGAAAAAACCCTGGAATTAAATTAAACAGTGCCGGAAATTTTCCGGAAAAAATCTGGAAATTCGGCAGAGCTTAAAAGAAAAAATCCGGAAATTTCAGGGTAATTTTCCGGAAAAAGTTTTTCTGCGGGAGCGCCGCGCGCAGGAAAGAGTAGAAAAAAGTATATAGATAACCGTTTTCTACTTTTTTCTACTATTTTTCTGCTAATTTTCTACTGTTCTGCTTGTTTTCTACTGTAATTTTTTCGGTGCACTTTAAGGCTTAATTCCAGACACTTGTCTATATATTTATACAACACTTGCCTCTCAAACTATCTTTGGCTACACAGGAAAACCACACATTTAAAAGCTTAGCGCTAAGCCTTTTGGGGCACTTTTTTGGCCATCAAAGGGGGAATGCCCTCTATATAGTTTTACTTGTAGTTTTTTATTTTTTACTTATAGTCTTGCCCCTGACTAAGTTTTGCTTGAACATATATGCACATGCTATATGCTCAAGCAAAACTTAGTCAGGGGGGGGGGGGTAAAAATAACACGCGGTAAAAGAGGGGTAAAAAACGGCTCAATACTCCGAAAACACGGGTTACAGTTAGTTACAGAGCTGTGAAATAGTGCAATAGAAATTGCACATCATGTGCTTTAATTTCATTCAGCTATTTTGGGGACTAGAGATCAGATTGGTGCTTGACTGACGATGGGGGTTCTATACTTTTATTAAAAGATGGCGTAGGAAGCGTTTTAGGGCCAAAAATAATCCCCCCCGTGATGACAGTGGAAGCGGGTCAAAACTTAGTGTATGAAGTACTTTCGTGACCTCATAATTGCACATAAAAATTAGCCCTTAGACTGGTTCCATATATCCCGGATCCCTATCTTTAACACGTATTTCAGGTCAATTTTTCTAGACGCATAAAACACATTCATTTTGTGTCAGAAATGGTTTTTAGTGATGTAGAATGATTTTTCTGCCACTTTTTTGTCATCAGGCCGACTTACAATGGTAAAATACGCAATTAAACCTAGTGTTAAATGCGGTTGGGGGGGGAATAGTGGACCTATTTTTTTGAGTAGAGCACCTTGGGGGAAGCATTTTTGCTTCAAGAACCGCTATTTCATTTTTTGGATTTTCTGAGATGACCCCCCGAAATCTGAATCCTCAGTGAGGGACGTTTTCGCAATTTTTTTCCGAAGCACTTGTTTTTCCGTTCTAATCGTGTCAAAATGGTGTCAGACTGTTGGTTACAATTTTTTAGAATCAGAACAAAGGCTCTTTGACCGGGTTCCTGCCGAAAAATTGGCCAAATTCGCCAGAAACGTTCAATTTTTGACCAAATTCAAACTTGGCCTTAATTTAGGCTTGGGCTTAGGCTTAGGCTTAGTATCAGGCTTAGGCTTAGGTTCAGGCTTAGGTTTAGGCAATAAAAAATCGAAATTTTCAAAAAAAAATCCTGCCAGCTTAGCCTAGAGAATCCTGCCAACTAAGCCTAGACGATGCCCTAAAGCATCATAACGCACTCAAAACTATCCAAAAACAAAAATTACAGCCATTTTTGGCTTCGAACTTTGGTCTACGTTCACTTCCAAAAACACTGAAAATGCAATTTTCAAGGGGTCATAGCTCAGAAAATCCAAATTTGTGGATAGGGGTTCTATTACAAAAAAATGCTTCCCTCAAGGTGCTGTACTCCAAAAAATATGTCCACTATTCCCCCCCCCCAACTGCACTTGATCCTTAAACCTATTGGATTCAGTATAATCAGGTCGGATATAACTTGATTTTCGCTGTAGGTTTAAAACCGTTTAAAATGCTTCATAAATAAATACATAAATTAATCAAAGTTTATTATTTATAAAAGTCCTAAATAAATACATTTGGACAGAAAAAATAATCGAAAAGCTATCCGCTCGCAAAAAACGACCCGTGTTTTTTACTCTTCGACCGTGTATTTTTGCCCACATGTGGGGCAAAAAACACGGTCTAAAACCGGTTTGGCTAGTTCTGGGTATGGGGTATATTCGATTTTACTGCACGAATAGATAGCTTTTACTACAAGCTACATGCTGATATATGTATCATTGATCAACGTCAAACGTATCTAAAGTTATGACCTTAGTTCCCTATGCGTGTTTTTCTTCCCCCCCCCTGACTATACTTACTTCAAGGCCTGTTTGTATGTTTTTATGCGGTATGCCTATATTTTTTTATCTGATCAGGCTAATTTTCCACACTTCAGGACACAAGAAAACCATTTGTTCAAAATTGACACTGACAATTTTGGCTAGTTTTGTACGTGCGCTTTTTGTTCTTAATTATTTCAAAAGTTTTTGAACTCATTTTGAACCTATATACAGCGTATCTTTCGGAAGTTAGCATGCCGAGAAGTCTTTATCGTGTTATTTCCAGCATGGATGTGCGTGGAGCGGTGGTGCAGCCGGCGTTACTCTGGTATCATGGTCGGTTTGTGCCGAACATGGAATTGCACATTGGAGAGGATGGTCGCATTTCGTCCATTTGCCCGGTGGATTCCAGCGCTGTTCCTGCCAAATCAACGTATCGCTTGGTTAACAAGGCCGTGCTGCCCGGATTCGTGAATGCTCATTCACACGCCTTTCATCGTGGCTTGAGAAATAGTCCGGAACAGAGTCCTGACATTGGCAGAGGGGAGCATAACTTTTGGTCGTGGCGGGAGTCGGTCTATCATCTCGTGACCTCGATGACCAGAGACAAGTTTAGAACTGTACGGCTAGCTAGATATATTGTTTTCATCTACTTAATGTTTAGTTTGATGCATTTTTGTTATTTAATACTTCTATAGTAGAGGAGAATTGAAGGGTCAAGTTGGGGTGGCGGTGGGGCGCGAAAAAAGCTTTTTATAGTTTGGTAACTTTTCTTCAACGAACCAAAGAGAGAAGGACGTTTATATTATGTACAATTCCAGTTAGAAACTTTTTTGGAGGAGGCGGCCGCCCGCACTGAATCCTGCACTGCTCTATTTGTAGCTACGTTTCGGAATTTGAGCAAGCTTTGGGTGTTATTATGTGTTTATAAACAAATTAAACTTTCATATATATATATATATATATATATATATATATATATATATATACATATATATATATATATATATATATATATATATATATATATATATATACAGACACACACACAC
>JASANF010005527.1:0-12316 GCA_030248245.1 Trissonchulus sp. WLG1_4
TAGACGCACTAGACTTGTAATAATATAATATTTTAATATTAATATTAATTATTAAAATAACGGTAAACGACACATACATATGCTTACATAAGCAATGTGCAAGTGTGACTTTTTCATCGCAAACATAGTATTTTCCTTACAGCCACATTATGAATTTTAATTACAACTCCGGCAGTCAGCTTTTGTTATATCAGATAGACTGGATAAATTGTTATTACTTGTTATTGTTACTATATATTTGTGTGTGTATATATATATATATATATATATATATATATGTATATATATATATATATATATATTTATATACTATACTATACTATATTGTTGTTATACTAAAATCGTTAATAAATTATTCCTTACATACAACAATCGCAAGCGCACGGTTGCTGTGTTAATACTCAGAGTCAGGCCAATTTCTCACAATGTTTCAGCTATGATCGCATGTAACGGTGCGTTCTGGACCCTTAATCAGTTAATTATGTTTTGTTTACAAAACAAAATTAACATCTCTATCAAATTTAGGTTTTTTTTCCTGGGCATGAAAGGGTTAATGTATCCCATATCCTTAGAACCAAGAGTACATAATATATAATAAATCAATCTACAGAAGAAGAGTGGAATACACTCCTGTTTGTCTGTGTTTTAGCGCATGGCAGATGCGCTCGTCGCTTTCGTAATACCTGTAGAACATCTGTTAAACAGGTCGGCAACCAATTAGTGTGTAGATTCTCTGCGTGGCACAATTTAGTATATAATCGCTGATGCATTTATAAGCATTAAAAATTAGAAAAAAATGATAACTGATTTGTTATTCATAGTTGAGTTACGAAAACATCACAAAAGGCTCGCTAATACATTTTCTGGGAATTTTGGTAAACTTTCAGCGGGATTAATTAAGAATATTTTGAGAAAATTAGAAAAACTCATGTCTCCAAAGTTTGTCAAAAAATTAGCTTAAATTTTGTCAAACTGTTTCCAAAGTTATTAACACACCGTGCAGTTCGTGATGTTTTGTTGATGTTCGTGATCAACTAAAAACTACTAGAGAGTTATTAACGTTTATTACTTTTTTATTGTATTATCCTGTCGGCATCGCTATGCCGACAGGTCTTTAAGTTGCTTCTCGTGAGGGCTGCCACTAGTGGAGGTTGACATTTCCACGATGAGAAATAGTCTCATTACACTTCAAAATTCACATAACCAACGCGCGCACGTCAAAAACGCAATTTGGCAATGTTTATTTTATCATCTTAGTGCTTCCCTTTCGTGGCTTTGCATTGCTTCGGCTGAAGAAAAAGTGCCACGTGGCAGCAAGCCAAGGCAGGAGCTAATGTTTCTTTATTATGTTTACAGAAATTATAATACCTGCTCTTTAAATTCTAAAGTGGCACATTGCCAAATTGTTGGAAAATTATACACACACAGTAGGGTTCTTTTGATTGTCACTGTAAAGTTAAGGGAAGAACTCCGACAGTTTTCTAAATTGACTTCGTTCTAATTCTCGCTCCCTTTAGTGTAGACCCTAGGCTTGTCCGACGAGTACGGTCGGTTTTTCCCCGCTCTCTCTCCGAACGCCAAATTTCAGGGGATGGGTATGTTTCGCATGTAAAACGCAGGGAACGCTTTTGAGGCGCTTGGCGCATTTCCATTTTGTGAGTTCTTCTCTCTCACCATGTTTCGTCTCTAAATTATTGCCCACTGTTCTGATTTTGATAATTCGTTGCCCCGTGTCAGTAAAACACCTAAATTTTATGCTGTTGTTCTAAGGCTAGCCTAGTGTAGTCTAGTTTAGTTAATTAGCTAGTTGCCGGCCGTAGTCGGGCCGTGTAGGCTTCGTGGTTTCACCATCCGCCTGTGGTGGAACGGCCCTGTCAATTGAGTGATTTTCAGGCGACTGATCCGTAAAACCTAGCTCGAAGCTAGGCGTTACTCGCTGAATTTGGAGACGTAGGCGTCGGTCAAAATCTTCGTTAGCGCTCTGCGCATTTCTCAGTGCCTCCATTAGTCCACCAGTTCAGGGTTTAACACATATACATGCTTACTACTAAGATGCGCTTTTTACCTTTATGTATGTGTAATGCTAACTATGAAGCCGATAGGTAATATTTATCAACCCTTGACTTGACAATTTGATTAATGCGTTAATATTCCAATTAAAATTGGAATTAATATTGGTTTATTATTATTACATAGAACTTTAATTTAATTTATTTAGGTATTTAATAGCATTTCATTTAGGTAAGTATTTAAGTAGTGAACATAAATAATTATTAACGTTTCTTGGTAGTAACTGATTTACCTAAAATTTTGTTTAAGAGTGTTTAAGTTTGCAATTTTCAATTGTTTTTACTTTTGATAGGCTACAAAGTAAAACAATTTCTTCTTTTTTCACAAAATGCTTTTAAGTGTAGTTTTCGGTTTGTGGTTTTCGGCGTTCTAAAGCCTTAAAACTACATATTTGCAATACAGGACATATTTTAAAATGAAACCAGTTTCTGGAAACAGCCAATCGCAGATGTGGTTTAAGAGTCATATTATTCATGTTTATTTGGTATAGCACTCGTAAAGGCGCACAAGTGTGAAAACATTCACATTATGCATCTTGATATATCTTGAAAAAATGAAGATTTTGGAAAATGTTAATTAGTACGCACTAAGGTATATACACGGTGAGGCAGCTAAAACTCTGCAAAATCCAAGTAATTTGTAATTGACGAATGATATGTAGCGTAGAAAATAAAATTGCATGGCGACAGGTTCTAACTTTGCGAAAATGATAAAAATGGCAGACAACTTTTGCATAAAATTGCTGCTTGTTCAATGCATCAGCGATTATGTACTAAAAGTGTGTTGATGGCTGAAAAGAACGACGAACGCATCTGCCTGCGCTAGAACACGGACAACTCTTCTTCATAAAATGAGACATTATTTTGTACTGTTGTTTAGAACAGCAGTCAAATAGATACAGAATTGCTTTCTGCAAGCACGAAGGGTATATAAGAAGGGCCCCCGTTACTCGCGGAAATGGCAAAATAAAAAGACTCGGAAATAAATACTGTTTCCTTACCTACATTGCTCATCAAGTAATTATCAATAACTATGCCCATAAAAACATTGCTAAAACACTTGGTGAAAAATGCTAAAAATTTTACAGCCATGCGATGGTTTGAACTTCCTGATTTACTTACAAATGCCTACAAGTTGCTATTGTATAGCTATTGCTACTGCTAGCAGTAGCAACAGTTGCATTTATTATCACTTAAGGTAGTAATTTCAAATTAATGGTAAAAATGAGCTTTGGTGCATTATCGTAATGCAAATAGGTCTACTTCTGTGCCGAATTTTAAAGAAATACACAGCTTAAATTTTACATCACATCGTTTTAAAGTGAAACTCGGAGTTATACTAGTAAGGAAAATTGCCCTTGTCGGGCGGCTCCTTGGGTAGAATAGGTTACTGTCTCTGTAAAGCGGAAAAATACTTAGGCTGAGCTCGTAAAAGCATTGGTACAAGACAGTCAGGAACTCAAGTTCAGCAAACGCCATCTGTCACAAAACTGCCAAAATTGCAACTGTCAACGTTCACTAAAGCCCGATTGAAATGGCTAAACTTTTGGGAAAGTTTCGAAATTAATGTACATTCTCAGCCAAATCTCCAGGGCAAGCAAAGGTTAGACTATTTGTTTCAGTCATTAAGGGGGGCAGACTATAATAAAGTTAGAGGACTGGGCTTGAACGGATCTAGTTACGACGAGGCAGTCAAAATACTGAAGAAAGAATATGGTCAGCCGCAAGACTTAATTGAGGCAAGGTTAAAAGCGCTTCAAAGCCTACCTAGTGTGAGAAAAGGCTGTAGCAATTTGGAAATTTTTGTGGACGAAGTGCGAGCCACAAACGCTTCTCTAGTGAAAATGAGGGTTCCGGTAACTGCGCCGGACTATCAGGTTTATCAGTTATTGCCAAAGCTGCCGAGCTCAGTGCAAAGCGAAATAAAAAAAATGTGTATATTAGGAGGAGAGGACGAGCAAAACTGAACAATGAAACAATTCATCCGGTTGCTTTCAGACGTAAAGAACATGCATGGGGTGGGACCAAAAAAAGAATCAACAGGCAACGTTGCGCAGCCCATAAAATTTCCAGAATCTTTAATACCAACAGCTGCCGCATTGCTACAGTCTGGCACTAAGAAATAAAACAACCGGAGTTGTGTATTTTGTGGTAAGTCAAACCATTTCAGTGATGAGTGCCGGACGGTGCCACAGATTGAAGCACGGAAAGAAATACTTCGTAAAGAGAAAAGATGTTATATCTGCTTGGGAATAAACCATGGTTGTAAGGACTGTAAACGCAAAAAAGGATGTTTTCATTGTAAAAACTCCGGTCACCACTCAAGCATTTGCCCAAGAAAGGAACAAAGCATTAACACAGTCCAAAACCTGGATAAAACACAAGAACCACCTGAAGAAGAGGAAATGAATGAGCAATGTTAAAAACATCTGGAACATTTTCAAGGATACGTGGCGGGTGGTAACTCAGACGATGCCATAATGGTGCACTGCAAAGATGCCCAACTAAATTTGGCGGATTTGTGGAATCTTGAAGGGATAGGAATTAAAACAGATGAAAATTTGACAAACGGAAAGAGGGAACTCTTGCAAAAATTCAAAAACACTACAATCTACGAAGATGGAAGATACCATGTCCGGTGGCTGCGGGAATCAGTGAAAGCTAACATTCCTATTAATTTTGGTATGGCAGAATATCGCCTACGTCGTACATTGGATCAACTTAGTGCTAGTTTTGACCAGTTAGGAAACTTTAAAGAATAAAACGCCAGAATTGCCGACCAGCTGCAAAAAGGTGTGGTTGAAGTAATTGATCCAAAAAAACACTATTGTGGGCTGGTGCATTATATTTCCCATCTCCCACATATTTGCAGTGATCGAGCCACAACCAAGGTCCGCATTGTTTACGACGCCAGTGCCAACACAAAACCAAACGGTCTGAGCCTCAAAGACTTAATTTATAACGGAATCAACTACTTTGAGGACATGGTTGGGTTGCTGATTCGCTTCAAAATGAGTCTTATAGCTTTAGCCGCAGACATAGAAAAAGCATTTTTGCAGGTTGGACTGCAAAAACGAGACTGAAACACTACTCGGTTTTCCTGGCTCTTGGACTCAACTAATCTACAGTTGGACAACAATTTGCAAATTCTACGATTCAAACTGATTCCATTTGGTATTGTAGCATCACCGTACCTTTTGGTGCCACGGTAGACCACCACCTTGATTTGAATCCAGGAGATGTGGCAAATCGCGTGCGCGGAAACATGGACAACATTTTTATTGGGGCCGATACAACAGCCGAAGCATAGAGACTGTACAAAAAACCAAAGAATTGTTCAAAAAAGCCTCAATAAATCTGCGGGAATGGGCGTCTATCAACGTCTACTAACTTTATCAACCAGCTCCCAATCAACGACAGATCAAAATTACCAACAAAAGTCCTTTGGTATTTGGTGGGACACAGCAGTAGACCGAATTCAAATTCGAATAAAGATCGGAGTGGAACTAAGCCATCTACAAAGCGATCAAACGAGTCCTATTACAAGAATTGTGAAAAAAGGTTATGATTGGGATGATCCGATTTCGAAAAAATACAAACAACAATGGAAGATTGTTTTAAAATGCACACTTACTACAATTACACACATTACTACAACAATGCACGACAATGAGAATACCAAGACTGATTTTTTCAATTTCAGACAAAACTTTGCAACTTCATGCCTTTTCTGACGCCAGCTTGTCTGCATACGCAACTGTCGTTTGCCTACGACAAACAAGAACATCTAATTTGATATTTTCCAAGGCAAGAGTCACCCCAGTAAAACCAACAAACAATTCCCCGGTTGGAACTACTAGGTGCACTGATTGGTGCAAGAGCTATTAGATTCGTCGAGAAGCATAAGCGCCAAAACATAGGATAACAAATTCTCCGGTTAGATTCAGAAATTGCGCTTAATTGGATTTATGCAGCAAAAGAACGCGACCCATTTGTCAATCGTCGTGTCCAAAAAATTATTGGCAAAGGAGACATAGAGTTTCAGCACGTGCCTTCTAAAGAAAACTTGACATGGCCTCTAGGGGTGTAATCGTTGACAGTTGGAACCAAAAGGTTTGGTTTCATGGGCCAAACTGGTTAACAAAATAGAAGAATCACAAAATTGGCCGAAGTTAACGATAAACACTGAACAGCTAAGCACTTCACTAAGCAAATTACTGCGCATAACATGCATTGCCAACGATTAATCCCATGCGGGCGAAACGAAGTAAAAGCAAACTGTTCGAAACCTCAGAAAGCCTCGCGTAAATGGTGAATGGTAAATGGTAAATGGTAAATGGTAGATGGTATTCAAAATGAACACTTTAGTGAAGAAATGTCTCTACTGTCTAAAAATATGTGAACGAAACTAAGCAAATAGCTAAAAGTTTTTTTAGAAAATGGGATAATTCGGTGTGGCGGGAGAATGGCAAACGCGCCGATTTCGAGCGAAGCAAAGTTTCGGCAAGCGAAGCGAAATTTATAAAGCTATTAAAAAACTAAAAAACGGCAAAAGCCCTGGTATTGACTGAATATTAATGAACAACTAATGAACAACTCAAATTAGGAGCAAGCAAGTTAACGTTACTTTTTAAAAATCTTTTTGATGCTATTTTGCTAGTTTCTTTTTATCCCACCGCTTGGTCTACTGCCATTGTGTCAATTTTCAAAAAAGGCGACTCACTAAATCCTGAAAATTATAGAGGCATCTCCTTACTTAGCAACATTGGCAAAGTGTTCGATTCCGTCTTACGATTCCGGTTCAACTCGTGGCTTGAGCAGAATAACATTAAAAGCTCCTATCAGTTTGCTTATAAGTCTGGATACTGTACTACTGACAACCTATTCGTACTTCATAGTTTAATGACTTACTTTCTCGCCAACAAAAAACTGTTATATGCAGCATTTATTGATTTTTCCAAAGCTTTCGATAAAATTGATAGACAATCTCTTTTTTTTAACTCGTTTCAAAAATTATATCAACTAAGTTTCTAAAATTGCTGGTAACTATGTTTTCAAACGCTAAATCTTGCGTAAAATATGACGAAAGTTACTTTTCAAATCTGCTACCGGAGTCCAGCAAGGCGCAGTGTTGTCTCCCCTATTATTTAACTTTTACATAGACGATTTACATGATTTTTTTGTAACAAAAAATGCTACTCCTGTAATTTTGCACAATATGCCACTTTATTTTTTGTTTTATGCCGAAGATATGATCTTATTATCATCGAGTTCAGAAGCATTGCAAAATTCACTACAAATCTTGACAAACTACTGCGACCGTTGGAGACTAACTGTGAATACCTGTAAATCGAAGTTATGTGTTTTCGAAAACGGATTAATATGCGTGTGGACAATAGTTTCTTTTTCAAAAATTCTCAGTTGGTTTTTGTAGATAGCTTCAAATATCTAGGTTACAATCATGGAATATCCTTGATGTCTACAGTTTTAAACTGTATTGATGTTGCTCGTACACCAGCTTATTACATTCAGTATACTGCGAATAAGTTTTTCAATTTAAAAATGAAGACGAAATTTCAACTTTTTGACTGTTATGTAACTGCTGTGTTGCACTATGGTTGTGAAGTTTGGGTATTTTTTACATGGAATAGCCAAAATTTTTCTCATTCACATAACTATTGTGACATAGTTGAAAAAATTCATCTAAACTTTTTGAAAAAATTACTGTTTGTGAAAACCACAACTCCAAATGTAGCTGTGTACGGTGAAACTGGTCGTTTTCCTCTCATAATTCAAAGGCAGTTGGCTATGTTCAGATACTGGTGTAAAATTTTGGCCGAACCAGATACTTCACTTTTAAAACAGTCTTATTATGCCTTATGCGAACAATGTATGACACAGCAGAATATGTTCACGTGGACCTTATCATCCCGTTCATCCTTAGTGGAACTTTTGAGGAGTCTGAACTTAGTTGACTGTTGGGTGGCTCAACAGGTTCCAAGTGCAGCAATCTTTCTTAACCTGTGTAGAAAACGCTTAATTGACCGATTTTTAGTTGCTGAGTGGAAGCCGGAAATTTTTAGGCTTATTAGTTTGGACCTGTATGCTCAATATAAAGTTCGGTCTTGAACCGCTATATCAACTAAGCTTAAACAAAAACATTTTAGAAGACTCGTAAGCTTTAGACTACGATCTCACGATCTCGAAATCGAACGAGGTCGCTGGGACCGCAGATCAACCCATCGCGTGCCTCGTGAACAACGCTTGCATCGACTTTGTTCAATGGGAAAAATTGAAACCGAGATTCACTTTTTATTAGAAAATCCGGTTTATAACGACATTAGGCCTTATACAATATTACCATCGTCCAATCTAAACGAACTCTTCATTGAAATATTGAGCCATCCAGATGACCAGAGTACAAAAAGATTATTGAGCCATCAAGACGACCAGAGTACAAAAAGATTATAAAAATTTTTAGACATTGCCTTCGATCGTCGATCAACTTTTTATCAGCAATTAAGAACCTGATTTGCTGAGGCTGGCCATATACATGTTGTTTGTTGACCACTGTGATTATACCCATATTTGTTTTTGTGAAAAATTGTGACTGGCGTCGTTAAATTTGCTGTAACTGTGCTGAAAAGTTAAGAAAATAAAGTTTATGAAAAAGAAAAGAAAAGAAAAAAGCATATAAAGTCTCTGTTTAGGGATATTATGCTATGATTAAGTAAATATTCATTCATTCATTCATAGTAAACTAAGTTGGATGTTTGTGCCTTGCAGCCGCTTACTTCCCACATTAAATAGTGATTGTTTTGTTGTGTTTCTACTTGTAGCACTAGGTTTAATAACTCGGACCATGAACTTATATAGTGATAAGTAGCCTAGTAGCCGCTACACAACTATCTGTTGAAGATGTAAGTTTCTGACGCTGACAAAGTATTTTAAATAACTTTATGGAGCCCAATTACTTAAGTTTCAAAATATCCACTATAAATAACTTCAAAAGATTTTATACAGCCCAATTCATTAACAAATCGAGAAAGCAAAGGAGCTGGCAAAAAATTGGTTGGTAGAAATTGAAAGTTTTGCAATCTCGAAAATTGATCGTTTGTTGCTGTTTGGAGGTTGATTTTGGCCAAAATAATGTTGCAAGCCATCTTCGATTTTCATAAAATTTGACATGAGCGTTTGTAGGTTGGTAAAAAAGGTACACAAAAACTGTGCCCGGCACGCATAAACAAACATTCCCAAAAGGCAACAATGTCAAACATTCATCTTTTTTGGACATTTTAAGGTCGATTTTCGCCAAAATCCAGGTGTAACCCATCTTCGATTTTTATGCATCGTCGACATACAATGTGTCTATGGGTTACTAAAGAAGGCTGTACAAAAATTACGCCTGGTCCCATACACAGAAAATCCGGAAAGCTCGTAAACTCAAAATGTTATCGTTTATAGAAGATTTGTGTCGATTTTGGCCAAAATCGTGCTGCAATCCACCAATGATTTTTATAAAATTTGACATATAAGTGTCTATAGGTTGGTAAAGAAGGAACACAAAAACTAGACCCGACGCGTATACACAATGTCTAAAGGTCACAATGTCAAACGTTGACCGTTTTTGGACGTTGAAAGGTGGATTTTAGCCACAATTAACGCGTAACCCATCTTCATTTGTTTCGAATATGAGATAATGAGTGTCTATGGATTGGTAGAGAAAATGCTATACAAAATTTGAACTCGACCCGTTTTCACAGACAATCCCCAAATCTCAAAAGTTTATCGTTTGTGGACGTTGTGTGGTCAATTTTGGCCAATATCAAGCTGTAATCTATCTGCAATGTGCATAAAACGTCCTGAAGTACTGTACGAACGTACGTAAAACGACGTAATGAACGTCCATGTGTTGATAAAGGTTACACAAAAACTAAACCCGGCCTGCATACACAGACAATCCTAAAATCTCGTTTTTTTATGATTTTTATGAAATGTTACAATGTGTATATAGGTTGCTAACGATAGATGTACAAAATTTAAATTCGGCCCGCATACAAAAGCAAAATCAGTTTTTTTTTAAATCGGCACTGCGTAAAAATTGCGTATTTTTATTTTGACTGCGTATTTAAAAAAAATTGCGTATTTTTAAAAATTGTTAGATAATTTGTTAAAAAACATAGCTAACGCATTTAGACGGTGTGTCAAACAATTCAACTACAATGAACATTACATTCGGCTGGCGTTAACGGCAAAAAGCGAGTTTTGGTCACATCTATTAATTTGAAACACTTTAGGACGCTGAACTGTACATACATGCCCAATGTGCCATTTTTGCATAGTTTCAGGCTGGGGGAATGACTTTTCGATTCCTTGAAATGTGGTAAAAATGGATGTGATTAAAAAATTACCCATCTTGGAACATCTTCAAGAATAATGTTATATATTATTTTGACCATAATCAACAGTAAACTTAGATTTGAAAACACCATAGACCATACAGACGGCCTGCCCGCGAGGGTCTTGAAGCTAGCAAAATTAAAAATTCTTAGGAGATTCTGAACTTGACAGTATAACGGACAGTCAGTGTCCGTTTCTCGGCAATAAACAGCAAAAAACAGACACTAATAACCCTGCATGTAAACGGAAAACACAAATTTGACGAGCCACCCCCCTGATTAACTAAAAATACCCTAAATTTTGTGAAAATTTTCCAAAAAAGTGCCACTTGGCCCAAATATTCGAGACACAGAGTCAAATTAATTTTGGATAGAATTCGTCGTGACATGCTGTAAGTGCTGAGGATACTCTTCAAATATAAAACGCGGCACAAAAATATTTAAAGCAGGACTTTTACATACATAACAGGTCAAACTGCTATGTGTTTTCGTGATTTTATCTTGCTTTCAAGTTACGTTAAAAACAAATAACTGTTTTGAAAAAACCGAGTATAAATGCTATTGCACTCAGAACACCTTTTAACGGCAGGTGCTAAAACCGCACATCTGTGCAAAACCAGCATCAGCTGCGAATATATTGTCGCAGCGATATGCCATCCAGTCTTGCAACCGCATGGTTTTGTAGGTAATGCTTCTACATAGAATTCACATTGTTCAGGTTCTAAAGTGCTCATAAATATATAATCTAGAAATCATTGTTGTGACAGGTTTCGTCATTTTACTGTCACTGTATGTAAAATTTGTGCTATGTGTGATGATGGTAATTAGAAGGCCTAATGCTGGTTATAAACCGGATTTTCTAATAAAAAGTGAATCTCGGTTTCAATTTTTCCCATTGAACAAAGTCGATGCAAGCGTTGTTCACCAGGCACGCGATGGGTTGATCGCTGGTTCCAGTGATCTTGTCCCACTTCGAGATCGTGAGATCGTAAGTTGTAAGCTTACCGAGTCTTCTAAAAATGTTTTTGTTTAAGCTTAGTTGATATAGCGGTTCAAGACCGAACTTTATATTGAGCATACAGGTCCAAACTAGTAAGTCTAAGAATTTCTGGCTTCCACTCAGCAACTAAAAATTGGTCAATTAAACGTTTTCTACACAGGTTAAGAAAGATTGCTGTACTTGGAACCTGTTGAGCCACCCAACAGTCAACTAAGTTCAGACTCCTCAAAAGTTCCACTAAAGGTATGAACGGGATGATAAGGTCCACGCGGAAAATATTCTGCTGTGTCATACATTGTTCGCATAAGGCATAATAAGACTGTTTTAAAAGTGAAGTATCTGGTTCGGCCAAAAATTTTACACCAGTATCTGAACATAGCCAACTGCCTTTGAATTATGAGAAGGAAACGATCAGTTTTACCGTACACAGCTACATTTGGAGTTGTGGTTTTCACAAACAGTAATTTTTTCAAAAAGTTTAGACTAATTTTTTCAACTATGTCACAATAGTTATGTGAATGAGAAAAATTTTGGCTACTCCATGTAAAAAATACCCAAAACTTTACAACCATAGTGCAACACAGCAGTTACATAACAGTCAAAAAGTTGAAATTTCGTCTTCATTTTTAAATTGAAAAACTGATTCGCAGTATACTGAAAATGCAAACAAGCTTCTGTACGAGCAACATCAATACAGTTTAAAACTGAATACATTTAAAGGATATTCCATGATTCTTTTTTTCGTAACCTAGATATTTGAAGCTATCTACAAAAACCAACTGAGAATTTTCGAAAAAGAAACTATTGTCCACACTCAGCCATACGTAACTGAACCAAGTACATACATA
>JASANF010005529.1:0-41561 GCA_030248245.1 Trissonchulus sp. WLG1_4
ACAATTGTAGGATTTGTTAGCTACAATTGTAAAAAATTAAAAAAAATAATTCACAATAGCAATTGTGAATTATTTTATCAAATAATTGTTACAATTGTAGGACTTGTAACGCTTGTAACGTTTGTAAATTTTTTCAATTTACAAACGTTACAATTGTAGCCTTTGTAAAAACTTACAATTGTTACAGTTGTAGGATTTGTAAACCTGAGCGACATGGCTAAATTGCACTCTGGACTATCCCATGTATTTACACTGGCCTACAGAATGTTTTTTTGTTTCTGCATTGCAATTCTAAGTAAATCTGAGTTTAAAGTATAATAAAAAACTTGCATGCAAAAATAATAAAAATAATTCATTGTAATTTAGGCATAGTTGCACGTGACATTGTCGCGTGTCAACAATGTTACGTACATTTACTTAATTTGCATATTATGACGAGGTTGTTGCCGTTGTGTTTCATGTGTACTTGAGTACTACAGTGCACAATTGTTACGAAGGAAAAGTTTTGCTCCTAAACTTCGTCAAAACCGACTAAAAACCATTTTCTACGAAAGACCATCACACACAAAAGTTTTAGACCTTGAAAGGTTTATATAATTTACCAGCACGGCTTGGAGCAACTCAGCACTAACTGTATGCAAAAATAATAGCTAAATAATCATATTCTATGCAAATAATGACCGCGTTTAATATTTCCTTTGGAATATTGACACTCAGACGTCGCATTGAACCAATTCTCACTCAGCAGGAGATCTTGTTTAAACGTTAGTTGGGACAGTTTGGGACGGGCATAATAGTTTATTGTCACACTGTGTCTGCCATCCACGCTTAAACAACTGTAGTTCTGTGAATCATAAATTCATTGTTACATAGTTTGCGAGGGGCAAATTGACTACCGTATTCCCTCGAATAAGGCGCCAATTGTTTCTTTATTGTTTCGCTTTATTGTTTCTTGAAGATTTTAACTCCGGAGCGTTTTAGTCAAGGCGGGGGCCGTATCATTCAAGGTGGGGCTTTATTCAAGACAAGGGCTTTATTCGAGGTAATGCGGTAAGAAAATTTTACAATTATGATGATAAATATCACAGAAATTTTAAATGACTATACCTATCTAGATTAGATATGTAGACCTTTTTATTAAGCACGGCATTTTACTGGCTTTAAAATTAAAATATTAAAATTAAAAATACTTCTACCATTCCACACTTTACTTTAAAGTTGTCATAACCGTGTTTCTGATCTTACATCGGATACACTTAACAACGAAGTAACCGAAAATATTTTCCATCCAGCTCGTTTAAAGTTTTCTTTTGCTTTCTGCTTTTTCATGATGTCTGCACTGTGAACAATAATCTCCATAATTAGAACTATTACGGCCACACAGATTATTCCAAAACAGAAGGAAATCAAAGCACGATAATGCAGCAGAAGTAACGGCTTGTACTTTGGCTGTTCAAGTGTGCCGCAAGATTTTTCGATGTTAAGAAGCTCTTTTCGTACCTAAAATAAAAGTATTGATTGTACAATTTTGATATACAGTACATAGTAGTACGAATAGAAATTTAAATAACATGTGTTTATAACTAAAGTCTGACAAAAATAGTTGCACCCCCTAAGAAAACGAAACAAGTGATATCGTTACGAAAAGAAAACATTTTGACTATCAAGAGTACAACAAGTACATAGTCGCAAAAGTAATGCCACTAAAATAAGCTTTTTTTTGTAAGACTTTAAATATAATTTGCCTATTCATCAAATTCTCACTTTCAATATTGTGTGTTAGTATTAGAAGCCATTTTTTGTTAAATTACATGTTACGACTTACGTATTTCGACTCAATAGAAGCGATCATCGAAACGGAGCGTTTCAACACTGACCCAACCGCCTCTGCGAGAGAACTATTTTGGCGAAAAATATAGGCCGCTGCCGGGAAATCGGTCCACTCGCGATCTTCCAAGAAATTTAATTTACAGTGCGGTTTCAAATAGAACAGAGCTAAAACAATATTATATTAAAATATATTTAAGATTGATTGATTGATTTATTTAAGAGCAAAAGCAAAACAAATTATATTACACAATAATGCGAAATAGTACAAAAACCTGGGCGTAGCTTTTAAAGCGTAAAATTTTGAAAAAAAACTGGATTCAGGAAGACACCAAATGTAGGTTATTATAGCACAATGTGGAGAGCACTGAGTAATTTATACGCACTGTAACGTGAAGCTCCAAGTGTATGCACAAGTGCGCCCAGCGCACAAGTTTATGCACGCGGGCTTATACGATCGATCCATAGCTGCATATCAGATCATAGTAAGCTGCCTAATGAACAGGGGTGGACCAGCCCGACTCATCCCAACCCGGGGTTACCCACACCCCTAATAAGGCATGCTGACTTAATGCATTCTACATCGAAATTGCAACTCCAAAAGTATTATCTCACCTGAGAAATAGTCTTGTCCAGGGTAAATCAGCTTACTGCTGGATTCAACTAAACCGAGTACTTCTGCCATAGTTGAAGTAACCGGCGGGTTTTCTTGCAAAGTTAGATTCAGTTTCACAAACATTTGTTGCGTGGGATGTTTTAAGTTATCCCAAAAGAAGGTATTTCCTTCCCCATTGTCCGTAACAAATCGATATTGACCGTTTGAAATCATTTCAGTGACACCTGATAGTTTCAGAAACGGAACTTCAGCTCTTGTTTCCATGAATACGACGATTAAGCCACTGTTGTAGAGTGTTAGGCAGAATATTGCTAAAATTCCTGAAAGAAAAATAAGCTGTATGCTAAAGTCTGACAAGAAATTGTTGAACCCTAAGACAAAACAGGTGGCGTGATTTTTGTGACTACTCACTGTACTCTTGACGCGATTAGTTCTTTTCGTAATGAAATCGCGCGTTTCTTTTTATTTCAGGGTCCAGTATTTTCTGGTCAGACTTTAGTTTTCCGGACTGATATGTTGCTGTTTCATTCGAACAAACGGACATATGACAGAAAAAATATGAATGTAAAGGCCGGACTTATTACTAAACCCTTATTTTTTGACGAGTAGGCCTATGCACAACCAAGAGTGTACAGAAATATGTACAGCCAAGAGTACATAATAGCGTCTCACTCTCTACAGATGAGTGAGACGCTATTATGTACTCGAGGTACAACTATTATGTACTCGGTTTTGATAGGAGTGTTGCTGGCACTTTTCTCACCAAGAAACAGCAAAGCGATGTTTCCAGACATTGAACCCGTGGACGTAGCTCCGGCATATTGATCCACAAGCAAGATAATTGCGGTCCACAAACCCTAAAATTGTAGTTTATTTTGTTCGAAATAAGTTTATTGTTTTCTTTGGCCTCTTATAATATATTATTGTATGCTATTTGATATTCTATTCAATTCTAATCAAGTCTTACTTTTATTCTATACAACGAAAATAACTGCAACTTTGAGCTGCAACTGTTAACAGATGAATAGGCTAGTCGGTTGGATAAGTAAAAAAACTATTTAAATGTTATTAAAACATAAATAATACTATATTATGATTTTAAAAAAAACATAAACAATACTAGTCAATACAATCATATGAACTGTATTAAGTAGAAAAAAATACCTTAGCTCCAGTTTCTTTCAAATTACGGTCCCTATCGTCATTTTTGTAATGACGTTTGAGAAAACTTGACAATGAAATCATGGTGACAAGTGTTATAATCGAACATAAGATAGCAGTGGAAATACTAGCTGGAAAAATTCTTCCCAGTAGATGAAAAGCATCGAAATCGACAGTTTTTTCCGGTTTTTTCAGCACAAAACCGACTTTGTTTCTTGAATAAACGACCGGAAATGAAAAAGTGAATTCGGACAAACGAAAATACGTTATACGATACCAGGATACGACACTGTCAACCGTTCCGTTTTGAAGCATACTTAAAATACCATCAAATTTTCCGTTGCCGAGATAGGTGCCCCAACCCATATCTGTGGGTACAAATTCATAAGTCAGGTTAAGTTGGTTTAGAATGTACAACCAAATCTCAACGTCAACGCCCGGGAGGGGACACAAATTCCAATTTATTTGCGGAAATCGAGTAGCGCACTGATATACGATAGGAGGCGAATTTCTGATCGCTAGCCGAACGTGATTAATTGATGAAAGCTGCCAATCTGGGTGTTGCATTTTTAGTTATTTTAGGACAAAATAGTGTTGAACAGTTCAAATATAAAACTAAAGAGTCGAGTTCAAAGTCTTCAATATTGGAATTGCAAATGCGAATTGACACAATTTGAATATGAACTTAGAGTTCTGAATTTTTGGTGTAAGATCATAAAAAATATATACTGTTTCAAATTGCGTCAATAAGCTGGAGATTCGAGAAAAGCATAAAGTTTCAGCAGTAAGGAAAAATATATTCTTGATAATGATGTCATTTGTTTGAGAAGCAGCACAATTACCTGCTAACGAGTTACATTATCTAGCAAAACTTAATTAGTCACAACTTTGGATAGTTTGGATGAAAAAAGGGTTACATAAACTGAGCGTTTACTAAACAAAAAATGAACGATTCCAAATAAACACTCAACAATGAACAATAAACACTAACCAATAATAATGAATAATTTGAATAAGTCTATATATCTTGTTGTATACAGCTTAACTTCCGCTAGAACGTTCCAAAAAATTGGCATATTCTGCGTAACAACCAAAAAATCAAAAGGAAAAATTATTGACAACTATAAGCTACCTATTGTGCTTTAACAGAGTTCTAGCACATTTTTAACAGCTAATAGGCTAACTAAGCGCTATCAAGAACTCAGATTATGGATACTTTTCTTTTTTCAAAACTGCCACAGCAGGACTTCTCTTAGGACCTTGTCATAAAAAAAAAATAAAAATGTTAAATTTAATCAGCGATATTAAAATTATTAATAGTGTTTAATCACGTTTTCATAAAATCAAGATTAAAACATGTCCAGCTGACTGCCAGCCAGAGCCTTTGTTGAAGCACATGTTTAATCTTTTTTATGAAAACTATTTCGGATTAAAAATTTACGCTGCAATCAAACTATGAATTATATTTACATCTTCATAGCTGCAACTGAATGTTAACGTCGTTTTCATAAAAAGTCTATTTTATTAATAGATTTTTTATTTTTTTATGAAAAGACCTTTAGATGTTAATTCTCAATATTTTGCTTGATTCTTGCAATGTAAATTGTGGATTTTGTTTGTATCTGCTATGTCTTAATGTTCAATTTTTTATTTTTGCTAATAATTATTTTGTTATGCAACATATGAAGGCCCATTCGTTGTGAAATTATCCATGAAACTAAATATAGAATTTCATTTCAATTCATTTCATAGTTTGTGGCAAACATATCTCGCCAATTTATTTGTTTACTTGTTTGTTTATTTGTTTATTTGTTTATTTGTTTATTTGTTTATTTGTTTATTTGTTTATTTGTTTAATTGTAATTGTTTATTTGTTTATTTGTTTATTTGTTTATTTGTTTATTTGTTTTTGTATATTTGTTTACTTGTTTATTTGTTTATTTGTTTATTTGTTTATTTGTTTATTTGTTTATTTGTTTATTTGTTTATTTGTTTATTTGTTTATTTGTTTATTTGTTTATTTGTTTATTTGTTTATTTGTTTATTTGTTTATTTGTTTATTTGTTTATTTGTTTATTTGTTTATTTGTTTATTTGTTTATTTGTTTATTTGTTTATTTGTTTATTTGTTTATTTGTTTATTTGTTTATTTGTTTATTTGTTTATTTGTTTATTTGTTTATTTGTTTATTTGTTTATTTGTTTATTTGTTTATTTGTTTATTTGTTTATTTGTTTATTTGTTTATTTGTTTATTTGTTTATTTGTTTATTTGTTTATTTGTTTATTTGTTTATTTGTTTATTTGTTTATTTGTTTATTTGTTTATTTGTTTATTTGTTTATTTGTTTATTTGTATATTTGTTTATTTGTTTATTTGTTTATTTGTTTATTTGTTGGGGCAGCTTTAGGTGGTAGATGGCTGTAAGAAGATTTAGAAGATGGCTGCCACAGTTTTTGATGGCTGCAAGAAAAGTGTTGCCCTTACTATTCATTGCAGAAGCAGCAGTAAATGCAACTCTTATTCAGCAATTATCTCTAATTCTACAATAAACAAAGCACAAAAACCCAACAGAATAAAACAAATCACGTCACGTGACTTATTTTTAAGACAAACATTTTGTCGAACATTTTACCAATCTTCTAATTTCAGGTGTACATCAAAAATCCTTCATCCATCAATCAATCGAACAATCAAATGAATTAATATGAATGATTTATTAAATTTACAAACTCATGATTCCATATTGGAACATACTGTGTTATTAACACCAAGGTAACTAAAGCATAGCAAACAGCAGACATAATACTGTTAAATATCAAAAGTATGCATAAAATGATAGTCAGCACAATTATACTATTAATGTAGTCAATTTCTGTCGTATCATATATTTTCTGTTTTCCACAAAATTAAAAAATGCATATATTTAGCCAGTTTGTTTAGAAATTTTAAATTCAAGGAATTTATATATATATACATATATATATATATATATATATATATATATATATATATATATATATATATATATATATATATATATATATATATATATATATATATATATATATATATATATATATATATATATATATATATATTGAGAAAATACAAGTTTGGTTGTTTTAATAGCATAAAAAAAATGACAAAAGTGGCATCGCAAATCATTGTATAAATTACAATGTAATAGGAAGTGCAGTTCATTTTCAATTTCAGTTTGGTGACGGACTCGATAAATTCTTAGCTCTTGATTTCTCTATGATATTGTCTTCGATCCCTTCTGCCTCTTTCTATTTCCAGGTCTTGTCACTTAAGGAGGTAATTGCGTTTTTAGTTGTTTTTTTGAAAAGC
Source organism: Trissonchulus sp. WLG1_4 (assembly GCA_030248245.1). NCBI lineage: Eukaryota > Metazoa > Nematoda > Enoplea > Enoplida > Ironidae > Trissonchulus > Trissonchulus sp. WLG1_4. Next base: position 6,953 of record JASANF010005529.1, read on the forward strand.
CATAGCTCAGCGTTTACAGATTCAAATCACAAGCGGTCTTTTGCATTAGGTAGAACAATATCTTTCCTAAATGTATGCCATGCCTTGAAATTTAACCTGTGATATTCTTTCCGGTATAAGCGACTAAAGAAAGGTCCTTTCCAAAATATTAAAATTTTTTACAAAAAGTTTGCGCCACAGCTCTGAATCATACGATTACCTGTTGAGGCTGAAAGTTGGTAAGTTTGTTGACATGTTTAAAATCCCCAGGCATGTCCCCCACTTTTTTAATAACTAGTCAATTTTCTGAGAAAATAGCTGAAAAGCAAACGCACCGAAAATGTAAGATATTTTCTTGTAATTAAAACCCTCTAAAAATGTCCACAGGTGAAATTTCAAAAAAGTGAGAGACATGCCTGGGGATTTTGACCCTTACAATACTGTCCCAAAAATTTATGCTCAGGCGTCACTTATAACTTGAGTACTGGTGGCGCAAAGTTTACATAGAAATCACAAAAACCTCGAAAACGCAACTACCACCTTAAGTCTGAATTTAATTAGTGATTTTAAAAATTGTTTGTTTTTATTATAAAAAATAAGATTCTTATTTTTAGAAAATAAGATTTTTATTATTCAAAACTTAGACTTGTGTGTGTGTGTCTCTGTACGCTTTGGTCTGTGAACGTCAGTGGGTGTTCAAATTGTTCTGCAGATCTGTTCATTGTCTGTTTACGTATCACTGTAGTAACAACCTACAGTACAGCTCAAAATTAACATCATATGACTCCGGAGTCAGCGTCAATGACTTCCTTTTTGCAGTTAACCTATTGACGTCACAGGTTCATTTTACTTCCGGTAGTTTTGAAATTTACTAACTGATTCCGAAGTCAGAGTCAGTGACTGCGGAATCAGCGTCACATTAGTCATCACTATATTTTATATGGTTTAGAAACTTCGCTTTCACATGTGTAGCATAATTTGTGACAGTGATGAGTAAGGTGATGCTGATTCCGCAGTCAGTTAATAAAAGTCAAAACTACCGGAAGTAATATTGAACCTGTGACGTCAATAGGTTGACTGCAGTCAGTGACCGCAAAATGAAGTCAGTGACGCTGACTCCGGAGTCATACGATGTTAATTTTGAGCGGTACTGTACGTACGTAAATACGTAAACGAAACTGCAAATTTCGAAAATTCTAAGTTCATTTGCATATTTTACATAAACTTGTCTTGACAAAATGCAGTGGTGGTAGTTATAAAAATTTTGCATCCCTAACATTCAACAACGTCTCATATCTTCCGCTGTTTGTTTGCATAATACACTTGCAGTAAAGTCTCAAGTCACACAGGTCTCATTTTGATATTCTATTTGACATTGGTTTTAACTCATTTGATTCAGGTTTGGCTTGTGGATCGGTGGTAGATTATTTTACGAATATTTATTATTACCTGCAAATAAATGCCTCCGAAGAAATACGTGAAGAATACAAAATCGGATAGTGGAACACCTCAATCAGGGGTGTCTTATGCCAATGCTGCTGTTGCGCTCACTCCAACAATAAAGCTGTCCACTGGTATTTCTGGCAATTCTGTCACATGTTTGAAATGTATGAAACCCGTTGCTGACGGTGAAAACTCGATAGAGTGCGAACTTTGTTGTCGGTGGTCTCATGCCCGTTGTCTGGGCTGGTCGCATGCCGACTACGAATTCATCGAAAAAGCGCAAGGTTTTCACTGGTTATGCGATTCTTGCGATGAACCTACCATCTTTTTGAAAATCAAATTGCTGGAGCAGAAAAATCATGATTTGGTGAGCCGATTGTCAAATTTGGAAAAAGCGGGCGGGGGGCGTGATAATAGTAATATTGACTGGGAGTCTGTAGTATCAGCAGCAGTTGAAAAAGCGGTTTCGGTGGTTGTGGCCAAACTTCCAAAGTTGGTTTCCGATCAAATGCAAGAACTGCATGCGCGTGATATGAAACGCTTGAATGTTGTTGTCACCGGGTTGCCAGAAATCGTCGACGTAAATGGAACTCTAACGTCGGTTAATACCGAAGATTGTATACGGAATATTTGTAAAAAAGCAGATGTTGGTCCGAAAGCTGTTGAATCAATTTATCGATTCGGTAAGCCTAGAACCGACGCCAAGGGCCGCATTGTGAAAGTACACCTCAAGGATCCCGAGTCACGTCGACGGCTATTGAACAGTGTACACGAAGTGAAGAAACTTTCACCGCTGTATGCTAATGTGTGGATACGCCCGGACATGACCTGGGAACAACGAAAAGCTGACTATGAACTTCGTCAACACTTGCGCCGAGTTCGAAGTGAAAACCCTGATGGCCACCACGCAATTTTTCAAGGTGCTATTGTCGATCTAGAAGCCGACAAGATGCCTATTAATGTGGGAAACTAAATAAGCTGCCCTTAATGGCTAGTAAAGTCGCAAATTGTTCAACTTTTCAAACTCATGATGTCAACACAATCAAAAGTTATACTGATTCTGAGCACAAAAATTTGCGTCTTAAAAATAAAGATTTAAATTCTTATCTCAAATGCTATCTGATGAATTCTCGAAGTATTTTGACTAAAATTCCCGACTTGCAAAATCTAATTAGTTCAGAAAATCTTGATTTAATTTTTATTACTGAATCTTGGTTACATCAAAATGTTCAGAATAGTGAACTTTTGGTTACAAATTTTTATGAAGTATATAGACGGGATAGAGAGTTACAACGTGGTGGGGGCATTCTGATATTAATTAAAAAACAGTATCCAAGCGTTTTGGTTAGTGTTTCTGAAAACTGCGAGGGAATAGTCGTTGATATTTTTCCCTCACAAAGTGTAAAATTGAGATTTATCGTAATTTACCGTCCTCCTTATAATGACAGAGATTACTTTAATCATATGACGGATTATATTATTTCACACTCATCAAATTACAAAGGTCCTATTTTCCTCATGGGTGATTTTAACTTTCCGACTATAGATTGGGTTAATTTTGACAGCATCAGTTCTTTATGTAGAGACTTTTTGTCTGTGTGTGCCTCTTTTGGTTTTCAGCAGTTTGTACATGATCCTACTTTGAAAGATCATATCGTTGATCTAATTTCTTCAAATGAATTTCATCTAATTGAAACTTTAGAAGTAATTGAACCTTTTTTGAATAGCGATCATAATGCGATAGTTTTTCAAATTTTAGTCAATCACAAAAGCAATAACAGTTTCACTTCAAAATTGTTCAATAAAGGAGATTATAACTCGATATCTTATCATATACTAAGTGCTGACTGGTACCAAATGTTTTCGAATTGCGAGTCTGTGGACGTAATGTATTCTGTTTTTTGTGATATTTTAAATAAATTGATTGATTTATATGTTCCATTGTCTAACCAAAAAGCCTGTAAAAGTACAGTCCCCATTTCAGATAATACTGTTTTATGTAAAAGATTGAAAAGACGAGCTCACGAAATATATAAACGGAGTCCAACTAAGTATAATTTGAAAAAACGACAACATGCTGACAAAAATTTAAAACTCTCCTTAAAAGCCGATTACATAAATCATGAAAATTACATTTTACAACATGCAAATTTAAAAGTTTTTTGGAAATATGTAAATTCTCGATTTAGCAGTAAGGCTCATATACCTCCTCTAAAAAATGCAGCTAATGAGTTATGTATATCAGACGATATGAAAGCGAATCTGCTCAATAATTATTTTGTGTCTGTATTTTCAGTTGATAATGATAATCTGCCAAGTTTTGTTACTGATCCTAATGTAAGTGTCTGTTCTGTGGTTCCAGATTTTTCAGCTGTAAATGTTTTTAAGATACTAAAAAATAGACCATTAAAATTATCAAGGGGTCCTGATGGTTTTCCATCATATTGCATTCATAAATTAGCAGTTTCTCTTGCAAAACCTGTAAGTTTAATTTTCGAGCGCTCGTACCAAGAAAGTGGTTTGCCAAATGTGTGGAAAAAAGCTCATGTTGTTCCTATATATAAAGGAAAAGGTGCAATAAACCAACCTGAAAATTATCGACCCGTTAGTTTAACATGTGAGTTTTGTAAATCGATGGAACAAATTATTAAAGATGTTATATTAAATCATTTGAAAGATAAAAAAATTATCTCACCGAACCAGCATGGGTTTATTCGAGGTAAATCAACTGTTACACAGTTATTGGAATGTCTTAATGATTGGACAAAGATTGTTGATGTATCTCATAATGTTGATGTACTCTACTTAGATATAGCTAAAGCTTTCGACACCGTATCGATACCAAAACTTTTGTACAAATTAAAAAACGTAGGAATCACAGGAAAATTATTGAGTTGGATCACGGCCTTTTTAAATGATCGCATGCAAGCAACAAAAATTGCTGAAACAACAGCTCCATATGTTAACGTTACTTCAGAAGTACCTCAAGGTTCGGTTTTGGGACCTGTTTTGTTTTTGGTATATATTAATGATATCTGTACTGTTGTGAAACATGCTTCGGTAAGAATTTTTGCAGATGATACTAAAATTTATTTTCGCATTAAATCGTTTGCTGATAAATTAAAGCTAGAGGCAGATTTGACAGCTATTTTTGACTGGGCGTCTGCCTGGCAGTTGAATGTAGCATTACAAAAGTGCATTTGTTTAAACATCGGTTTAAACCAAAGAAATTGGTCGTACAAGGTGAGAAATTTTGATATTGTGTCGCAAAACCACGTTAAGGACTTGGGTGTTATCATTAGTAAAGATCTTAAGTTTTCTAAACATTGCTCGATAGTTTCAAAAAATGCAAATATAATTTCCAATTCAATTTTAAGAGTTTTCACAACAAAACATCCTGAATTTTTGGTTAAAATGTTTAAGACCTTTGTTTTGCCTAAGCTAGAGTATGCGTCAATCGTGTGGTCCCCATATTTGCTTCGTGATATTGACTGTATTGAATCTGTTTTAAGAACATTTACACGAAGAATTATCAGAGAAGAAGGTATGTCTTATCTTGATCGTTTAAAATTACTTAATTTGGATTCATTGGAGCTACGTAGACTAAAAGCTGATTTAATAGAAACTTTTAAAATCATTCATGGGCTCAGTGGTTTACCAAAAGAAGATTTTTTCTGTTTCTCTACTACAGCGTCTCGTGGAAATCTCTTGTGGAATACAATGCCTGACGACGTCGTAAATTGTAGTTCTGTTCAACATTTGAAAAACAAGTTGAAAGATCCAAGCTTAATTTCAATTTTCAGAAAATTTCTTCATGGTCGTGCCCTGTGTGGCTTGAACTAGCCTTAAGGGTCCATAAATTTATTTACTTGTTTATTGTTTTGTTGATTGTCTTATTGCAGTTTGCTGCTTTGTTATTTTTTCTTTTTTCTACTAACCTCCACAATATCGATAGACTTGAGCGCAAAACATTGCGCTCAAAACTACCGAACTGTGGTGTACTTCTTTGTATTGTAAGTGGACACAGCTTCCCTGTTTCGGCTAAAAAGTATTATATTTTTCAACTCAGATTTAGTGATTATGTTATACTTATATACTTAAAATTACTGATTAGTTAATGTGCTCTAAATTAAACGCGTATATATATATATATATATATATATATATATATATATATATATATATATATATATATATATATATATATATATATATATATATATATATATATATATATATATATATATATATATATATATATATATATATATATATATATATATATATATATATATATATATATCTATATTTTTTTTTTTCCCATTTTCGTTTATAACTCGGAACAGGGATGGGATGGGAAGGCTGTGGGGAAAGATCATGTACTGCAATAAACAATTAACAAATACATGGTCTCGCCCGGGTTTTTGTTATTATTGAAAAAATTATTCACATAGTTTCAAACTGTACACTGTTTCGAGCAGCTCCCACAAAGTGTAATTTGAAACAAAAGAATGTAGCTCATAACACGCACACAGTCACAAATTGAAAATAATGTTCACAATGCACAGCTAATAAGTAACTGTCAACTGATACGGCAATCACGTTGTGCAAATGATTATCTGCTGTGCAGCCAGGTTTTGGTTCACGGAGTGAAAATATGGGTTTTGACAAATTTTGCTGCGCAAATTACTCAAATCACTGCTATCCTAACTGAGCAATTGTTACTGAGAAACTATGTAATTTTACAAGCTCGTGACAGAGGATGGTTGAACTGTGCTCAAAAACGCTGAAATTGAAACAATTTTCCGTTTGGCACGCTTTAGTTTCTCTATTCTTAATTTTCTTTGTTTCATAAGAATGAATGTGTAGACGACTCTTTCCGCTACTAAGGCAATTAATGCTATTAAAGAAAGCATTCCACAGACTGAGAACAGAGCATGATAGTGTTGCAAAAGCAGTGGTTTGAATAATTGGGGTTCACTTGATAGTCGAACGCTGTTTAGTTCTTTGTTGACCTGAAGCAAGAAAGGCAATATATGATCATTGTTTGAAGACAAAAAGGCTTATGCTAGGGTGAAGACTTAAGACGTAGGCTTAGGCGTAGGATTATTCGTTGGCTTAACCGTTGGCTTAGGCTTAGGCGTTGGCGTAAACTTTGGCTTAGGCGTTGGCTTAAGCTTAGGCTTCGGCTTAGCCGTTGGCTTAGGCTTAGGCGTTGGCATAGGCCTAGGAATATTCGTTGGCTTAGCCGTTGGTTTAGGCTTAGGCTTCGGCTTTGGCTTATGCTTAGGCTTAGTCGTAGGACTATTTGTTGGCTTAGCCGTTGGCTTAGGCTTAGGCTTCGGCTTAGGCGTTGGCTTAGGCTTAGGCGTAGGATTATTTGTTGGCTTAGCCGTTGGTTTAGGCTTCGGCTTAGGCGTTGGCATAGGCGTTGGCCTAGGCGTTGACTTAAGCTTAGGCTTAGGCTTATTAGATGGCTTAGGTGTAGGTTTAGGTGGAGGTTTAGGATCAGGTTAATGCTTGAGTGGCAGGATACATATAATAAACTCTATAAACTGATCTGAAAATACAATTGGATTAAGTAAAATCATAGCTACTAACATATCTGGCATAGCAACATCAGTACATCAGTAGCAACAAGCAATTATACTTAAGTTCAGTTACACTAACAATTAGCGCCCTAAAATTTATTTAAGTTTACTCAGTTTAATGAAAACATTTAGGAGTGTCAATTTTATGACTTGAACTAAATAAAGGTTAGGGTATATAAGTTTAGGTATAAGGTATAAGTATAAGAATGGGCATGTGCAAAAACAACCATTTTACAGCTGAAATGAATAGTCAATAGGTTAATGATAGGTTAATGCAAGTTAATGATTAATGAATAATGCATAATCATTAACTTACATATTTCGATTCTATACGTGAAATCACGGAAGCTGATCTTTTTAGCACAGACCCAACTATTTCAGCTAGTGAGCTGTTTTTGCGAAAAATATATGCCGTATCCGGAAAACTTATCCAATCTGGATCCGGAATGAAGGTTAAGGTGGTAGTTGCGTTTTCGAGGTTTTTGTGATTTCTATGTAAACTTTGCGCCACCAGTACTCAAGTTATAAGTGACGACTGAGCATGAATTTTTGGGACAGTACTGTAAAGGTCAAAATCCCCAGGCATGTCTCTCACTTTTTCGAAATTTCACCTGTGGACGTTTTTAGAGGGTTTTAATTACAAGAACATATCTTAAATTTTCGGTGCGTTTGCTTTTCAGCTATTTTCTCAGTAAATTGACTAGTTATTAAAAAAGTGGGGGACATGCCTGGGGATTTTAAACATGTCAAAAACCTTACCAACTTTCAGCCCCAACAGGTAATCGTATGATTCAGAGCTGTGGCGCAAACTTTTTGTAAAAAATTGTAATATTTTGGAAAGGACCTTCCTTTAGTCGCTTATACTGGAAACAAAATCACAGGTTAAATTTCAATGCATGGCATACATTTAGAAAAGATATTGTTCTACCTAATGCAAAAGACCGCTTGTGATTTGAATTTGTAAACGCTGAGCTATGGCTTTGCAAAAAAACACCTAAAAACGCAATTACCCCCTTAAGTCGGGATGTAGTTTCATATAGAATAGTGCTGAAAGGATAAAGTATCTGCAGCGTCAGTTAACTAACACAGTTAGCTGTTAGCTCAAACCTGCAGCATATGAGCTTTTTGTTCAGCTGAAATTTCAACAGAGCTAAAACCACGGTTTAAGAAAATCTACGAAATTCGTTCAAATCTGGCAACGTTTCGTAATGAAATTATTTTGCTAATCAAATGAAAACGTACGTAAAACCATACTTTTATAAAATCATCTTTGTGAAATCTACCCAGTGGGTTCTGAAAGTTACTGTTTCTGAAACACTGTTTCCGTTCGTTAACAGGATCAGTATCGGCATATAGCTGCTTCTGATTATTTGGCCACTAAAGTGTGGTGTATCTACCGCACTACTCTAAGCTAGCGATACTCTTCCTATTATGTACTCTTGTTTTAGCATATTCAACACCTTTTGTCATCAGTTACAAAGCATGACAATGAATGAATTCACCTGAGAAATAGTCTTGACCAGGATATACCAAGTTATCGTTTGATTCCAGCAAACTCAGAACCTCAGCCATATTTGAAGACACTGGGGGGAACTTTTTGAGAGTTTCATTTAGCTTTTGAAATGCCTTTTGGGTCGGATGTTTTAGGTTCTCCCAGAAAAATGTATTTCCTTCTCCGTTGTCGTGAACTAATCGATATTGGCCCAGTGAAATTAGGCCGGTCAACTGAGAGAGGGTTTGAAAGGGTAATTCTGAATGCGAATTCATCAGTACGACTATCAGGCCGCTGTTGTAGAGGGTAAGGCAGAAGACTGATAGCAAACCTGAAAATAAGTAAGAATAAAATAAAAAAATAATAAAATAAGATAAGAATAAATTTTTATAGGTTTCAAATGACTAAAGTTTTGTTTAAAAAACCTGTATTGTTTCTAAGGTTTGATTAAAACTTTGCCGAATTCGTTTGAAACTAAAGTTTTAATTTATTTACAAAAAACACATAGGTACAAGAACAAATATCTAAACAAACAAATAGACAGACACTTTTACGGACCGAAAACCTGAACTATAGTTTGACAGCCTTGATGTATTCTGCTATTAATTTTTTGAAAAAAGGAACATTCTTAATTGAAGCTGATATAAAAATGACTGAGTCAGTGATATCCTTACCGAGCAACAGAAAAGCAATATTGCTCGAAAGGGTTCCCAGAGAGGCTGAGCCGGTGTACTGATCAAAGAACAAAACGACAGCGATCCAGAAACTCTGAAAAAAGTCTGGAATTTATAAAATGTAGTTAACTTAAATCCAGTCAATTACAGAAAGTGTATAAACTCGTTTAAAATACATATTATGAAGTTTTTCAGTACTCTGTTCTTATTTTTTTCAAACAACTTTGGTGGTTAGGGGTATAGGAAGCGCTGAATGTTCAAGTCAGTGCCTAGATTACGACATATAGATTACGCCGTATCCGTGGTTATTACAATTACCTACAATGATTACAGTCTAGATTACAAATTACAATGATTACAGTCGGTTACAAATTTTCAGAAACAGAAAACTACATAGTCAGTATTAATTTTACTTGATCATTGCAGTGAAAAACTCTACGGGTGGATTTCACCACGGTGGTTTTTAAAAACCATGGTTTTACGTACTTTTTCATATGATTTGCACATAATTTCATTACGAAATACCTATCGCCTGATTTGTTACGAATTTCGTCGATTTTCTAAAAGCATGGTTTCTGCTCCGTTGAAATTTCAAACCTGCAGCACAGCAGGTTTTTCTTCTGCTGAAATTTCAACTGAACAAAAACCATGGTTTTAGAAAATCTACTAAATTCGTAACAAATCAGGCGATATTTCGTAATGAAATTATGTGCAAATCATATAAAAACGTACGTAAAACCTTGGTTTTTAAAAACCACCGTGGTGAAATCCACCCTACGTGTGCTTCATACGATCACGTGTTCGACTTAAACCGAGTCTCAGTTAAACGCGCTTAGTGAATCTCAACCCAAGTTTCTACTAGTTTCTATAGTAAATAGTGCCCAAAATGAGGAAATAAATTATTATTCACCTGAACCCATGTGTATAGAAAATTCCAATAGCTTTTCATTTTGCTTCGCTTCCAAAGGTTGGTGGTACTCGAAATGCACATTATGCAAACAAGGCTGATGACTAAGCACCAAATGGCGATCCAAACGGGTGTGGAAAAAACCCTGCCGAGTAAATGAAATGCGCCGAAATCAAAGTTTTTGCGCGGTTTTTTCAACAAAAACCCGACTTTGTTCTTGGAATATGTGACGGGAAAGGAATACGCAAAATGAGGCAGCCTGACAGAATTGATCCTATACCATGAAACGATGCTATCAACTGTTCCGTTCTGGACTAAACCCAGCAGCCCATCAAATTGTCCCCTCCCCAGATGCGACCCCCAGCTAGCTGCAGCGTGGACAAATTCGTACGTCAGGTTGAGTTGCGTCAGAATATGAAGCCATATTTCAACGTCGATCCCGGGAAAAGGGCAAGTGCTCCAGTTAAGCTGCGGTCGCGCAACCGCGCAAGAATACGCAGTTGGAGGTGCGTCACCGCGTATAGCCAGGCGCACTTTAGAGGGCAACGCACTGGATAGACTAAAATCTGGGTGTTGCATTTTTAAGTTAATGAGAGAAATTGAGATAGTGCCATGCTGTTGTGAGTCTGAGTAGGCTCTATGCGACTCAAACACCTGCAGACTTAATTATATTGAAACAATATCAAATGTAAAAATCACTTTGCGTGAAAATGTGAAAAGCTCTGGGTCAATTAAAAATAGGTTAAATATTTTTACTAGTAAACTTGAAGGCAAATATCAGGTTTATTTTTTGAGAAAGCGTCTATCTTCAAGCATAGTGTAAAAAAGTTACAGACACCTGAAAGTCCTTTGGGAACTTGTTAAATACGGAATTATTCTAGCAAGGCCTGTGGAATTTGCTTATTGGGCTAACGAACGCATTTGTGCCTACATAGCTATAGCACATGAATTCTTTTACTAAAACTGTGCTTTCTTCATTCTTCTGTGGCTCCATAAGGCTCGATTCTTAGTTACAGCCGTATATTCGTTCAGCCGGCAAAATCACGAAAGCATCACACCACTTACAGTGGATATGATCAGATCGTGGCGTGATTATTGCTTAATTTTGCCGGCTGAACGGACATACGGCTGTTAGTATGAATCCTTACGAGGGTAATTGTTTATGCATGTACAGACAACAAATATTTATGAGCTTGAGGCTACAGCGAAGCGCGATTTTGATAAAAGCTATATTCGTAATTGTCATAAGCCTAAGCCCAAGCCTACATGCTAAACACCGGCTGAAAAAACATAACGACCTCAATTTCTACATATAATACAACATTTGCCAGTGTTTGGATTCAATCAACAAAAAAGTATAGCATTTATATATTCAGTAGTGTAAGGCGACTCGTTGCCGCTCCTATTAATGATGGCCCAAGCGGGAACTGCAGGTACCAGTTTCATGGGAGAGTAGTCCCCTCGCCCTTAGTACCACACTGCCAGCGGGGCTTCCAGGGTATGATGAACGGGGTCTTCCGTACGGGCCGGGGTTGCCGGACACCGACGGAAAAGAGGGCTTACATAGCTATGGGGCAGGGCGCAGTACACAGAATTAAGTCTACGCTATAGCCTGAATAGGCCTCCCGAAAATGTGGGAGATAGCGAGCAGCGGCTGAACTGTAAGCGGAGCACACAGAACGCAGATTGGTGGCAGGGCCTCTAGGCCTATACTGCCCAACAAGGAACACAAAAAGAAGACGGAATTAAGCAGTAAATATTGAAAATAAACGGTTAGGTATAAAGGCAAACTGGGCCAAAAGTACAGTAACGAATAGGCGGGTACAGGGCAAATAATAGACAAGACCGTACTGGTCAAGAACTGAGCATAGACTGACGCAACAATACACTTTACAGTACTTTTTGCATTGCACAGCAGAAAGTCAATGTACGCATATAACAGTAAAATATACTGAGCGTGAATCCGTATTACTACAATACTGAAAGGTGGGTGGAGTGATGTAAGGGAGGAAGGGGGGTTCTCCTAGGTGAAGCCTTACAATAGTATAGAAAACTATAGCGACATATACAAATACAGTAATATAGAAATCAAATACTCTTGAATACTGTGAATATGGTCAATACATACAAAACGGCATTTGTTCAATGCATACTGTGTAATAAAACGTACAAAACATCGAACAATTGAATAAAAAAAACGGCAGAATACTCTCAAGTTTAATCGTAATATTATGTTTCTGTTTGTATTTTGTTTTGTGTTTGTTGTATCTGGACATCTTATTTATTATTATTAGAATTACAGTACAAATCGAAATGAAATTGGTATGAAGCCAGCATCAGCGTCGTTTGATGCCACTTTGGCTTCATGAAGCTGACGCTGACTCCGGCTTCACTACCTAAAGTACGTATATTTATTACGCCTTGCTAGTTGAAAAATACGTCTTGCCAGCTTGGAGACATTCAAACTAAAATTTTTAAGGGGTGACTGAGTAAAAAATATTTACGAAAAAGTTGTATGTTTGAGTCATTAATAAAATTTTTATGACATTAATTTAATTCATTAATGAAATTGAATTTTAAATTTTAGCTTCTCATGGAAATAATTTAAGTCATTGGTTAATAACAATCTATACGAGCCCCTGTTTTCAATATAAAAAGTGTAAAAACCGATGCGGCAAATGTTTCTTTTTAAGTGGCTACGGACAAGCAAATGTAGCAACTATATATCTGCCAATTCTTGCTACACATTTAAAATTTCTGTCGCAAAAATTTTTTGGGAAAAGATAATTTTGATTGCAAACTGACTTATTTTTTAATTTTATTTTTCAATGCTTAAAATGATAACCAGCAGATAATATCAGGTTGCAAGTTAGTTTATGTTACCTTTTAAATTTTAAAATCTGTCATATTATATAGTACTGCAATTAATATATGTAAATAACGGATCCAATTATCACAATTATTTAAAAAAGTATATCTGTTGTTTTTTCCTGTTGTGCCACAGCACAACAGGTCTTTAATTTTGATTCTGTCAAATTACGCTGGTTTGCATGGTCAGTGCGTGTGTTTAGTTCATTCTTTAGAGAAGCTGCGCGTCTGCAGCAAACTTTTGCAGCAGTATTGGCCAGAATAGTATTTGTGTACGTTTGTTTAGCTCATGTATCAGTGTAAGACTGCTGCTGCCACATTACTATTGTCTGCAGTCTGCTTTGACTTTTGAGATACAAAAGTCGATGGCAGCAATTAAGAATATTTACTTGCGATATTTGGCTGCTGACCAATTACAAAAGTTTTGCAAGCAGCTGATTGGCTTTCATAGAAATGACATCGACTGTACATACGGTCACGGTGTTAAAACTCGTGCAGTATAAAAGCTCTTACAAATGCCAATTTATGCTATTCACACACATATCACAGTAAATGTAAATGGCTGGCTGCATTAATCGTGCTTACCTTGACCAAGCGAGGAATAAGTTTAATGCTGGAAATTTTTAGCTGCACAACAGGTTTTAACTGACCTGTGGCCAGTTTACTTGAAAGTTCTTGCTTTATACTTACTGAAGATTTTGCCGCAGATTGGGCTTGTTTCATTTCTAATGTTACAAAAATTTTCATGCGCAAAAATATTACTTACTTAACTTGTCTTTCAACCCATTCAAAATTCAAAATTTAATTTCATTCATATACTTAAACGCAATAATTTTCGAACGACTCGAACTTACAAAGATTTTCTTATGTATTTTTTGTCAGCCACCCTTGAGAATACTTTAAAAAAAAATTAAACGTTAACCTTCAAAAATTTTAGTTTGAAAATCAGCAAACTGGCAAAGCGTATTTTTAAACTAGCAAGGGGTAATAACCAATATATATATGTACTTAGTACTTTAGGTATTGAAGCCGGAGTCAGCATCAGCTTCATGAAGCGTGGCATCAAACGACGCTGATGCCGGCTTCATACCAACTTGATTTCAATTTGTACTGTAGAAGAACATGATGTTAGAACCTAGTGGTTTTTGTTACGGTTTTATCTTCCAAATTAGAGACTTTAGTTTTCATGTTAAACATTCTCCTTAATTCTTCTCTGATTGAGTCATTCTTTTTAATATAAATGATAATATTTGTGCCAGAATTTAAATTGATAACTATAAAGATCAGAGGCCCCAAATACACTTTAGCTGGGTATGGGATTAAGGGTAGCACTAAAGCTCCAAAATTTGGAATAATATACAACACAAAAGTACAAATGAAAACAAGTAACAAAGAATGAGTAACTTTCAATTGCCTTTCCTTGTTACTTTTCATAGCTTCTGATAAATTCTTATCAAAACTGACACAGTGAAGGCTGAGCATAGCAAAACAGTATAAAATCACGCTTAGAGTACTGGCCCCCATTTTATACGTAAACCAAGCTTGTTGAATAGCCATAGGTGGTAGGTGCGGCAGCGCGCAAAGTAATATTGTTGTACCAAACTGTGGGTGTAAACTTTCATGATAAATGCCAACAAAAAATATACTAGCCCAAATTAGAGCAATGAAAATAGCTAGTAGAAACAGCCGCATAATTGTTTTTCTGGTAATTCTGGAATAAGCTTTGATGCTCACGCAAGCAACGCACCGATCTAGCGAGATAAATAGCAATACAGTTGTTGCTGTTGTTTCACCGAGCACTATTGCCAAACAAGCCGGCATCATCAGACAAAATTGCTTTGAAACGGGCCTAAAAAGAGCTCCAGGCCCCAATACTACCAAGGCAACAAGGTGATGTAAACCTTGTGAGGCTGTGGCAAAACCAAGTATACAGTCACCGATTGCCAATGCGATAGGCAAGCAAAATTCTTTGGTGCGCAGTTCCTTGTTTCGTTTAACAGCGATCATTATTAAAAGGTTACAGAACATTAACAATAAGCCTTCACTTAAACACACTGATGCAAATGTAACATATTTAACGTCAGATGTTTGAGGCTGAGTTTTGTTGAAAGTAGCGCTATTGTTCGTCATTCGATCGTCCATAATCGAAAACTAAGATACAGAAGAGAACTTTTCTATTTTATGTGCAGTTTTAGGCAAACGTTTCAGGAAACTAGCAAATTTTGTGAGAATTACGCCCCCATACAGGGTGACTGTTAGACTTCTTTTATATTTTACTTGAAGGTATGTAGGCACAACTTATTATTTTGTAGCATATGGATTAACAATGGTGTTGTACTCACGATCTTAAGTTAATGACGAAAAAATTAATATAACCTTAGCGAATTCGAATAATGAAGTGCATCTAATCTTTTGAATCGCTCAGAATATTAAAAGTAGTATCGTTTCATTAGTTATAGAATGCATTTTTATATAATTATCTAAACTTCAGAATAACGAGTCTGCTAATGCCGACTACGAAATGTACGCAAAAATGGAACTCGCGCAAATGTAGAAATAAACAAGCACGTTTTGTGAGTAAGGTAAAGGTTACACTTATTTTTGACAGATTTCGTTGCGACCTTCGTTAAAGAGCCGAGGAAATTGTTCGAATATAAAACACGGCACAAAAATTTTGTGAAGCTTACCCTTTTTAACAATTGAAGGTCGAAACATGCCTTCGCAGCTGTATCCTTTTTAAAAAATCTTTATGAATTTTTCAAATTCAAGTCTAACATACCGCTCAGAACGAGCCATTTCAATCTAAAATACACAGATTTAACCATTTTTTAGAAACCGTTTTTTTCCATGCCACTGCCTGCAGCCAATATAGTTCAACTACAGGCGATTGTGTCATAGCACAATGACATGGCTCAAGGCATATTTTGCCAATGGCATCTAGATTACGAACTGATCTGCAGTTAACGCGCAATTACATAATTTAGGAAAATGTGTTGCGACAGGTTTCGTCACTATATGCAAAATTTGTTAGCACAGCCGATCTGATTTATTAAGGCCGCTGTGTAACAATATTGATCACCAACATACGCTCTCACTAGGAGATCGATGTGCTGCTACGCTGCTATATGGTGTGATTACTACGGACAAAGAAATTTTATGGATGAGTTAAAATTTTTCTTTTTATGTCCTCTCAAGTTTTCAAACTAAATAAGTTAGCAAATATTTTGACAATATTTTAATTTAATGTGGCTTCGTGACAGAAGAAGACAGAAGAGGTTTTGACTGATTTTATTGCTCCAAAAATACTTTTGTTATCGTTTTTTGAGTTAGTAAGTCCTATGGTATGTATGTATTTACTTCAGTGAACAAAAAAACGAGGATTCTTAGCACTTAGGCTATGAATTAGGATTTCGAACTTATATTAATAAAATGAGAATACTAGTGATATTATTTAAATAGCTTCAGTGTTACTGATGGTGCATTTTTGTAAGTCTTAAAATCACTGTATATTGTATAGGTATATGTATTAGATTTTTTTAGTTAAACCATTTAATATTAATTTCAAGTCTACTATTTATTCCTGTTAGCACCCTGGGATCAACTAATATAAGGGCTATAGTATAAATCAACTACAACTACAATAATACCAGTGACGATGGACCAAAAAATTAACATTACTACCGAAATACTTAAAACTACGACACCACCAACTGTACAGCAACGACAGCGGGACAAAAGAGCAAAGTTTCATTTCTTTTCGTATACTTGGTTTGAATTTTTACTTTTTTGATTTTGAAAAAAAAACGGTATATTAACGTTGTCATTTATTACAGAAATCGCTCGGTCTGATTATGAGACTTAGTAATTTGTATTACATAGAATTACAATGTATTATAGTGTACAGTACAGTACAGTGTATCGAAATACATGGACATACAATACTTGTATGTCAGAAAATTGACTTGACGTTTATATTCTGAAACATGTTGCTTAATTTTTGCAAACATATAATAGGAATTAAGACGAAAATTTCTAAACTAAAAAACTTCTTAACAGTTTTTAATTAAAAATCTAGTAATATTTCGCTGACTGGCTGGCTGGCTGGTCAGTATTTGGTAAGTAGGCTCTGAAAAAACCTAAATAACAAATTATAGCTCACAGTATAGTTTGGATCAAAAAGTATGGATAAGCTCAAAACTATATTTGCTAACTTCAACTCAAGTTAACACAACACAACGACAGTTTTCTACAACAGCTACAACTAGTACGACTGCTGCTGCTTGGACTACAACTGCTGCTGTAGCTACAGCTACGACTACTACATACTACTACCTCAGCCACCACTGGTACTATGTGCTACTAATGCTGGGGCTACGACTGCTGCTGGAGCTTTGACCACGACAACCACTACTACTACTGGTACTACTGCTGTTGTTGTTGTTGTTGTCGCGGTCCCACGCGCCACGGATCAGAGAGAGACCGGCGCCAGCGCGACCACACCCCTCGGGTCACTGAGGAGTGTAGTGAGGTCGGGGGACGGCGTCCCCAACAGTCTTGTCCGCGTCACATCCAGGGCAGGGCATGTCGTCAGCCAGTGCTCCAGGGTCTGAGGGGCCTTCCTGCAGCGCGGGCAGATCGGGTCCGATCCAGGAAATATAACCGCCCGGTACGCGGCTATTTCCTGCAATGGGCTGCCCGAAGCTGGGCAAGGAGGACCGCGTCTTTCCTTGACATGCCCTCAGCCTTCTTGTCGAAACCTGTCTGGTGCGCAGGTTTAGCCCGTTGATTAGGGTCGGGTCGATTAGGTGTCGTTTCACTGCCGCCACAATGCAGCCATAAGAAACTTCCCCGTCACCCGCCGCCTCCCCTGCCGCCGCCTCATTCGCGGCCGCGTCCACCAAGTCGTTTCCTGGGAGCCCCACGTGTCCCGGCACCCACTGTATGCAGACCTGACAAGTGATGGCTTCCAGCAGATTCGTGAATTCCGTTACGGCGCCGGTACAGAGACAGGACTGGGATAGGGCCATGGTTGTGGCCTTACTGTCCGTGCAGATGACAACCTTGCAAACCGGGTCGTTGATGTTGTCAGCTGTCCACCGTACCTCGAACGAGCACGTGAACTTCCTGCCTCTCTCCGGTAGGGTGACCACGGTCACCGGTTCGGCCGGGAGGCCGGTCGTGACCACCGCCGCGCTACCTCCGTTCCCGGTCCCGTTTTCCGCCGAGCCGTCCGTGTAAATGGAAAAGTTGTAGCTCTCGTACCGCGTGGCTAGGGTACGTATCGCGTCGCGGAGTACCAGTTCCACGGTGTCTGACTTTCTGCTGCGGCCAATTAGCTGCGGTTTACAGCCCCATAGCCTTAGGGGCCTCCAGAAAGGTGTGCCCAGTGTTTGAATCTGAGATTTAGTTTGGGTGGAGGGCTGGTCTACGGCTAGAGACAGATTACGGCCCCGCTCGCGCAGCGAGCTGCGCCTTTTCGACCTGTGTGGGACTTGTTTCTCAATCAGAGCTTTGCGTGGATTCGATTCGGGCAAGCATCTTGACTTTTCGTAAGCTAGCGCGGTCAGCCTGTCCGAGTGCGTGCCATACGACACTACCCCTGCCTTCAGCCTCAGAGCCTCCACCGGTGTGCTAGCTAGCTGGCCAGTAATAATCCGAAGCGCGCGGTTCTGGGTACGCTCGAGCCTGGCCCGCCAGGGTTGTCACGCCCCGGCCCCGTAGTCGGAGACACTCCGACACAAGGAAATGTATGTGGTTCTAGTGAGCGCCTTGTGCCAGCCCCAGCTGGCCGAGGTGACCGCGGCCAGGATCTTGGACCGGTCATTCATTCTCGCACAGACTTTATCCACAAGGGCGCTGAACGAGAGTGTGCGGTCATAGGTGACACCAAGAAAGACCGGGTTGCGGCTGAACTTGATGGGCTGACCTTCGACCGAGATGCTGGGTTCCCACCCGGCTTCGTGCGTGCTGGTGGAGAAAAAGCCAGACTCACACTTCGCTAGGTTAAGTGGTAACTTCACGCGCCGGCTCCAGTTGCAGATAGCGTTGATTCCTTGCTCGGCCAGGTCGCTTGCTTGCTCCTTGTTGTTGTCCGACCGCCAGATCGCGATATCGTCCGCATACATGCTAACGCTCAGTGCCGCTGGTATAGCATCCCGAACCCTGTTGATGTATAGACTGAAGAGTAGTGGCGAGAGCACAGCGCCCTGGGGCAGACCTTGCTGTAGCGTATGCTGAGTGCCCCGTTTAGGCGGACCTTAGCTTGCCGATTGCGTAGGAAGCCACGGCACCATGTTAAGAACTGGGCTGGAACGCCGGTCTCGAGCATGTGGCCAATTAGCTCATCCTTCCAGACTTTGTCATAGGCCTTTGAGTAGTCAAGTAGCGCCAGGACTGTCCGCTTCGGGGGTTTTGCCTGAAACCCATCACTTATTTCCTGTGACAGGCGAATGACCTGGTCTTCGCAGCACCGCCGCCTCCGGAAGCCCGCTTGGTCATCACACAGCCAGCCACGTGACTTCGCCAGATAGTAGATCCTGTTACCCACCATTCGTTCCACAGTTTTAGCGAGGCAGGAGGTAGGACTGACAGGCCGATACGAGTCTAGCTTGCTGGCTGGCTTCCCACTTTTATGGAGGGGTATCACAATCGAGTTCCTCCAAGCCTGGAGACAGAAGCCAGTGCTCCATGATTCGTTATAGCAGTGCAGCAGGTAATCCAGGGCTATCGGACCAAGGTTCTTTATAAGGGGACCAAGGGGACTGCTGCTGCTGTTGTTGTTGTTGTTGTTGGCGGTCTGGTGCTACAGGAGAGTTACAGCAGATCAGTGGCGGCTCTGAAGGTGCTGCTGCTGTTGTAGCGGCGACCGCTGCTGTTCCTGAAGCTACAACTACTACTACCTACTATCAACTACTACTGGTACTACCCCTGCTGACTACTACTACTACTACTACTACTACTACTACTACTACTACCACCTCAGCAACAACTACTACTACAAACTACTGCTACTGGAGCTACGACTGCTGCTGCTGCTCCAGCTACGACGACGACTATTATTACGACTACTGCTGCTGCTGCAGCTACGACTAGCCTACTGCTAGTTGCTACTACCACCTACCAGCTGACTACTACTACTACTACTGCTACTACTACTACTACTACTACTACTACTACTACTACTACTACTACTACTACTACTACTACTACTACTACTACTACTACTACTACTACTACTACTACTACTACTACTACTACTACTACTACTACTACTACTACTACTACTACTACTACTACTACTACTACTACTACTACTACTACTACTACTACTACTACTACTACTACTACTACTACTACTACTACTACTACTACTACTACTACTACTACTACTACTACTACTACTACTCCCCCCCCCCCCACCACCTCCACCCCCACCACCACCACCACCACCACCACCAACTCCACAACCACCACCACCACCACCACCACCACCACACCTACCAGCTGACTACTACTACTACTACTACTACTACTACTACTACTACTACTACTACTACTACTACTACTACTACTACTACTACTACTACTACTACTACTACTACTACTACTACTACTACTACTACTACTACCCCCCCCCCCCCCCCCCCCCCCCCCCCCCCCCCCCCCCCCACCCCACCCCACCCCACCCCACCCCACCCCACCCCACCCCACCCCACCACCACCACCACCACCACCCCCCCCCCCCCCTACTACTACTACTACTACTACTACTACTACTACTACTACTACTACTTCTACTACTACCCGCGCGCGCGCGCGCGCCCCCCCCCCCCCCCCCCCCCCCCCCCCCCCCGCTCCAGCACTATGCGCGCGCGCGCGCCCCACCTACCAGCTGACTACTACTACTACTACTACTACTACTACTACCCCCCCCTACTACTCGTACTACTACTACTACTACTACTACTACTACTACTACTACTACTACTACTACTACTACTACTACTACTACTACTACTACTACTACTACTACTACTACTACTACTACTACTACTACTACTACTACTACTACTACTACTACTACTACTACTACTACTACTACTACTACTACTACTACTACTACTACTACTACTACTACAACTACTACTACTCCTCCTACCCCCCCCCCCTTCTACTACTACTACTACTACTACTACTACTACTACTACTACTACTACTACTACTACTACTACTACTACTACTACTACTGTCTCCTACTGCTGATACCACTCCTGCTGAATGCTACTACTACCGCTACTACTAGGTACTAGTACTACATCATGCAAAATTCTACGACTACTATTACTGTCACAGTCATAATTGATACTACGACTGCTGCAGCTGAAACTACGACTGCTGTTGCTGCTGGAGCTACAACGACGATACCCACTACTAACTAAAGCTACCACTGTACTACTACTCCTGTTGCTGGTGCTGCGACTGCTGTTTCTGGAAGTACGACTACTACTACTACTACTACTACTACTACTACCGACTACAACGACTAAAGCAGCTGCACCTACTACCACTACAACGACTAAAGCAGCAAACTACTACCTACAAATAAGCAAACTACTACCTATGACTTCCAATCTACAGCAGCTACAACTGCGTCTGCTACAACTGCATCAACTACTACTGCTACTACTACGGCTGCTCTACTCTGCTTCACAACCAGATAAAATATTTTATTAAATTATTAAATTGGGACACTCACGACTGTACCCCGCTTGCGGGTTTTTCTCGCTTGCGGGATCGGAAGTCAGGTCTCAAAGCTCGCCCTAAATTTATTTTTAAAATCCTCTGATAATCATGGTAATAAATTTCAATCTCCCCCCTTAAGTAGCTTAGGAATACTCTTGTTTTGGAGTTACTACTCGTAGCCTGGTATAACTCCAACACAAGGAAGAGGTGAATCAGTGCGCCAAACAGTGCTTGAACACCTTCTGGGCGTAAAGAAAAAAAACGCTCTCACTGTTTTCAACGCTGAGATGTTGAGGTCGTAGATGAGCACACACCATGCACACACACGCTCAGACATATAATGCATTCTTTGAACCTACCAATTTATACAGTGCAATTGTTCACTGTGAGCGCTTATACGTGTTAATCAAGCTGATGTAATATTGTATATACGCGGCGGCTGAGGCCGCCGCGTAAAAAAAAGTATAAAATTTTTTTGACAAGCTAACATGGTAAAGGAAGTGAAAAACTGTGTAAGTCGTGGTGTAAAAGTACTTCCGTGTAGTAAATCTCAATGTTGCAATTTTTTGCGCGGCCGCCTCAGCGGCCGTGCATACTAATTTCAGTTAATGCACTGAAACTGAAAATGCATGTAAATCATGCTCAGTTTCAGTGCATTAATTTCCTGCTGCCCTGCTGCACTTACATACCTAGTGTATCTTGCGCACCCGCGCTGTGTGTGTAGCGCGCATTGCGTGTGAATGTGTGTGTAGTGTAGTATGTATAATACTGTGTATACGTGTGTGCATCTTTTTGTACAGCGCGGCAGGTTGATTGATATTAGGTGAGCATCGATATTGGTAAACATTATTTTTACTGCTTTGTATTACCAGATGAGCGTGCTAAAAAGCATATTAACAGTTCATCAAGTTGCCCAAGCACAATTTCTAATTGATTACACACCTCGTCTTAACATTATGACACATAATCACACTTATTGATGTATAATGTCGTGCTTTGGTGTAGGTTTAAATGGCTGTCAAAATAGCAGTGGTTGTTGAGGTCAGCCGTTGGATCTGGTATTCGGTACCTCGGTGGATTGGTTCCGAGCGACTTTTTATGGTTATCTACATATATGTAGCTGTTCTTTTTGCAGTCGTAAGCCTCAGTTGAATTAAAATGTGGTAAACCCAGTTTTCACTATAGAAGATGCGTAAAAAACACAACCGCACACACTCAATTTTACTCGAGCAGCATAATAGAATTCTAGAATCAAAACTAAAGACCTGTACCTGTTGGACCGTGGTCCAACAGAAAAAAGTGGATCAGTATTATACTAATCGAAATTTAGAAGCAGACTGTAAGTACATACACTTATGTACGTCGAACGTTATCACTCAACAGCAGTTCGTGTTCCTAATATTTCAAGACGCCCTGAGTTTTTAAGTAATTTTAACAAATGTGATCAAGACTCAAGCAAAGTTGAAACTTTGCATTACGTTTGCATCCGAAATTAGAACCACTGCCAAAAAATAAAAGCAGTAGTATGCCGCGCTGAATTTTACCGATACGGTAAAATAATACTGTCTGTAGTCATGTCGAAAAACTCTAAGCTCGTCAACAAAAGTGCTTGTTATGTGTTATTTTACATGTTTCCTGGACAATTTTTGATGTGTCGTTTTTTTCATTCGTTTTAATTCAGCGTATTGCGTGAAATAATTAGATTTAAAAATTTGTATATTTTCCACAATTCAAAAAAAATCAAAGTTAAGGATCCGTAACTTCTTTCCTGCGTCATATAAATACATCAAACTTAGGGTTAGGACTCATCCAAATATTGGCTATGTTGGTGTAAAGAATAAAATTAGACAGTAATAAGTTGTGAATTTTACAAGCTAAACATGAAAACTGCAAACTTCACGAAATTTGACTAATTTAACTGTGTCTGCTGGCAAGCTTGACACAAATTTAAGCTATATAATGTGCATAAGGGTAGAACAAGGACAAAGTCAAAAAATAAGAACAAAAGGATAAAGTCAAAGACAGTGCATAAAGATAGTCAAATTTTGCATAAAGAAAATTTCATAAAGACAAAGACAAAAAGACAAAAAGACACGAACAAAAAGACATATAAGGCATAATGACGAGCGAAAGGACAAGACAACCAGAAGGACAAAAGACAACTAAAAGGACAAAAAGACAGTCAAAAAGACGAGCCTGAACCAGGCTTAACTATGTATCGACCCTGTAGTTTCTTTTTCTGCATGTTTTTTTAACCACCCTCACGGTTATGGAGGAGTTCGAAAACTACACAAACCGCACTCAACCTTCTCAAGGTCGAAAGAACTGCCATGTGGCAAAACAGCAGGCTGCAATCAGTACCAGTAGTAAGTGTATATGTGCCTGGCTGTGGGGGGCCACAAGACCTAGCTTTTTCAACCTATTATACAGTCCTGTGCTGTCCTAGTCCTACTTTTGTAGTTCGCAGGGGTCTGAGATCGCACGGTACGGTAGCAGCAAGCGACACCCGAACATGCACTAAAAACAGTATACACACAAGCAACAGAGACACACAAAAAATATATACGCAGGTCATCATAAAAAATAACTCAAGGGAAAGGGGTGTGATTAATTGACGGCAAGTGCCAGCCTAAATTTGTGAAGATTAACATCAAGCAAAATAAACTTAACTATACTCACCAACACAGTCTAAACAAAAACTAAGCAAGCATTACATGCAAATACAGCGAAAATAAATACTTAATTGCGTATATTAGTGCAAGCTGTGTGCGCCATCAGTTAGACTCACACGGACTATAAATAACAGCATCATGCAGAGCAAGCAAGCAGCAACAAAATTAAAGCAAGCACAACAGAAATTCTGGTTATTAAGTGCAACTGTGAAGTATGTGTTACAAACGTGAATAGGCCTTAAAACCAGTTCTTTTGTCTTTCTATTCAAAACATTTAAACATACGGTCAACCTATTTCTAAAGTGTGAGTAGACTTCGCTATGCCTCTGGCTTAGTATAGGGAGAATAGCTACGAACTTCACGACGGTCGGTCTGGTTTTTGCCCTGTTGGGTTGCGTTTGTTTTGTGTATTGCCCCAAATTGCCTATATCTGCCCCATGCCCTGTTTTCTTTGTCAATAAACCTATTTCTACGGTATTTACTGTGTTTTCCTGATGTTTTTCTAGTAGTTTGATATTTTACGTAGTTTTATGGGTTTTGGGTAGTTTTTGGGTAGTGAGCGAGCTGCGGCCCTATCTTTTAGCCTAGGACGGAGACACTTCGGTTCGGACTTGGAATCTAGACCATAAGAATTTCACATGGCGAGGCTGCCAGTCCGAATGTCGACGTCCGGGGCTGAAAAATAGGGCTAAAGTACCTATTTTTCTGGAAAAAGTCCCCCCCCTAGGCGTTATGCTGCCCAAATTTTTCTGAAATCTCAGACTTTGTTCTAATTCCTGTGTGTAAAATTTTTCTCTGATTTTTGGAGTGGAATTCAGTTAAAATTTTCTGGAAACTGCGTGTAAATTCATATGAACCTGCAAAGATCACCTCCTCGTCGTAGTTCTGTTTCGGAGGTTAATTTTCATAAAGATTTGGGGGATTTGTCGATTGCAGAGCGAGTGAAAAACAAGAATAAGGAAAAGAGCGGTTCGGTTCCAAGTTTAGACGCAGTTCTGCAACCAGCTACCATACCTAAGCCTGGAGAAATTGCAAAAATCGAAAAAGTTGACCCTGAATTTTTGGGTTTATGCTCTCAGTTTTTGGAAGGAGAGGAAGAAGAATATAAGAAACCCCCCCAACGATCTGAAAATGAATTTTCAGGAATTTTCACGCCGTGATTACATCGCAGCGTTCAAAAACCTCCCCCCTTTTCAGGGCACTGGGACAACGACCAAAGTCTCGAATTTTTTCGAAATTTTGAATCGTTGGCCCGTATTAATGGTGTTCCAGAGAACGCCTGGTTGCCGCTCATGTCCAACTGTCTGGGGGATAAAGTTTTGACGCAAATTGGCGAACTGGGGATGCCCGATTCTTATGAGGGACTTAATATTTTTTCTATTGTCCCTTTTTCTTTTCCTTTGGGCTTTGATAACAATGACCAGGTGCGCATACACTATACAGTGTGCCGAAGAACGGTACGCACGAAACTAGATTCGCAATACGGCAAAAGGGACCGTACCCACATTAAAAATATCATTACCGTAATAGACCAATTTTATATATATCAAAAATGGGTCAGAGAAGGTGCAGAACAAGCGTGTATACGCGTATCCTTTTTCCGGCCGGTTCTGTCTTGTTCAGTACGATTTTGGCCGAGGTCTCCCAGGTGTGGTGAAGTGGAAAGGATTCCACGTGTCCCTGAGTAAGGGAATATACCCACCAATGGAGCTATGCGAGCACCACTGACCGGCCTAGAAGTGATGAAGGCCTCTTTCTAAAATCAGACCAAAAGTTACAATTACGGTTAGACTTAGATACAAGCACAATAACACATTTACTATTTACTCCAAGGCACAAGGTATAATCAAAAACAAAGGCGCACAACCAAAATTAAACTCGAAATCAGAGCGAGATACCCCCCCCCTCCCCTTGGTATACAAATTGTCTCTGCATAATATATATATATATTGTCTGTCTGAATCGAACGGTTTTAGGTTCGTAAAATTAAGGTTTCCCTGCGTTGATCCGACCCCTCTCCCGACTCTGAACTCTGTAATTTTCATTTTGTCTATCGGAGAGAGAGGGAGGGTCAAGGTATAAACCTCGACCGAAATGGAAAAAGACCCACATCTCAAATTTCTTACAAACTCACGTGAAAACGAACCTAGAACCGTCCCTACAACTGCCAACTTGTCTCGGGTATTTGTCACATTCGTTTCGTATTATGTCTTATTCGTATTTGTTATAACTACTAGTCATGTATGTGTTTCTGCAGATATATCCTCATATTTAGGGAACGGGTCCGTTTGAGTTTCCCTCGACTTTTGACTTCCTTTCCCAAAAATCTCTTAGAAATTTCCTTATTGTAAAAGTTCGGGCCGAACTTTATCGGAGAGAGAGGGATGTGAAGTATGTGTTACAAACGTGAATAGGCCTTAAAACCAGTTCTTTTGTCTTTCTATTCAAAACATTTAAACATACGGTCAACCTATTTCTAAAGTGTGAGTAGACTTCGCTATGCCTCTGGCTTAGTATAGAGAGAATAGCTACGAACTTCACGACGGTCGGTCTGGTTTTTGCCCTGTTGGGTTGCGTTTGTTTTGTGTATTGCCCCAAATTGCCTATATCTGCCCCATGCCCTGTTTTCTTTGTCAATAAACCTATTTCTACGGTATTTACTGTGTTTTCCTGATGTTTTTCTAGTAGTTTGATATTTTACGTAGTTTTATGGGTTTTGGGTAGTTTTTGGGTAGTGAGCGAGCTGCGGCCCTATCTTTTAGCCTAGGACGGAGACACTTCGGTTCGGACTTGGAATCTAGACCATAAGAATTTCACACAACATGCAGGGTTTTGAATTTATGCATTCTACCCGAGATTATCAATGAAATAGCTGTTACAGAGTCCATGTGGGTGTGTACAGGGGAACCAGTGAGCAAATTTTTATGGGACCTAACTACGCTCACCTGCTTGAAGGAACGCACTGTCCCCCATTTTCTGCATGTATATGTCAGAATAGGCCGGTGCCCAATTCGCCACAATCCGCCGAAAGTTACACAAAGGTTTCCACAATGTGCTCTCCAAACATAAAGTTTTTATTGTCCGATATATACTGTTTACTTTACAAGAACCGCACAAAACGCAAAACCATCACCTACTGACAACTTCTGACTTCTAATGTGCCGTCGTATACTTTAAAACTGCCCATCAGTGCATTGACCACTGTCAGTGACCACAGTAACTTTTAACATCATTAATCACAAAACGTACGTTAAACTTTTGTACTTTACATGTTTCTCAATCTGATGAAAGGTGGGGGTTCGCCCCCCATACCTTTTAAGAAAATACCATGACAGGAATCGAACCTTTGCCTTCTGCTACACTCCGAAATATGGAAGACGTGTACTGCAGACCTGACCACTACACCATCCCGGCCAATGACTAACTTTTCTGCCTTTTTCTGCTAACGATTCTAAGTTTCAACAAAACGCCTCGGTTTTGGTGTCTGGCGTAGGTAATTGTAATTAAATCACGTACACAAACTGAGAGTTAACCTACTGACTGCTGACCGAGTGTTGTTGAGCCAGTATTGTGCCAAAACTTAATTCTTCATATGAGCAGAACAGTTTGGTTTATAGCTGTTAGGGCACATTCATACTTACAGCCGTCCATTCAGTTGACAAAATTACTAAATAATTACGCAATAATCATGCCACATCCCGATCTTATAGACTATTAGTGACGTCATTATTTCGTAATTTTGCCGACGGAATGGACATGCGGGTGTTAATGTTTGTTAATGTACACATGAATCTAGCCTTAGGCCCGGTTCACACAGACTTACTTTATACTTTATACTTTCTACTTTCTACTTTTTACTTTTTACTTTATACTTTTTACTTTTGCAAAAGTGTTCACACAGGCTTACTTTTTACTTGAGGCATGTATGTAGCATTTAATTGGCTGGATTTAGCGCTGTATATCAAAAAGCAAATCTAACCACTAAAATTGGAGCTCAATAGGCGGAGTCTGATTCTTCTGATTAGCTTGTTTGCAAAAGTAAAAAGTAAAAAGTACGTTCTGTATGAACCGAAATTTTTACTTTCGGCCCAAAAATAAGAAGTAAAAAGTAAAAAGTGAGTCTGTGTGAACCGGGCTTTAACTGGCCAAATGAGGTGCAATGGTCTTGGCTGTTTTACTGATAATTTTAAACTGATTGATTGGTAATTAATAATTTATGTTTGCGGAATATTTAGGTATGCTAAACGTCCAATATATCCTTAGCGCCTTTACATACATACATACATACAAACTGTACATACATGATGCATTGTTGAGTGAAGTTGATTGTGAAATAATTTACATTTTATTTAAGTATTTGTTAGCTAAAATCATTTTAAACAAAATCACCAGTTTTGCCAATAAATGACAAATTAAATGGTTAGTGAGAATCGTGCAGTCTCCAGGAGAGCCTGAGGTGAGCCGGACTTGTCCATTGAGAGATATTAGATGCCTTTCCTGCAAATATAGATCAGAGTGAGGCCTTATTTTGCACCGGTTGGCTTTGGGCAGGTTTCATCGCACAGCTAGCGCTTTGCGAAACCGCCGTGCATCAATAAGCCTCCGTTTAGAGTTTAACATCTGGCGACCGTCACTTGTTTCGAACCTGTAATCAATTATCAATGACTGTTAAATGACTGCAATCAATTATCAATGAGTAAAATTATCAATGACTGTTTTATTGTTTTCAAATCGCGTTATATTAGTTTCATAATAGCAAGAGTACATAATAGCGTCTCACTCTGTATAGAAGAAGAGTGAGACACTCTCCAGCCTGCCTGTGTTCTAGCACAGGCAGATGCGCTGGTCGTTTTCAGGCTACATGTTGACATTTTATGCAACATGTGACTGGCCAATCAGAAGCGAGCTCCTATTCTCTGATTGGCAGACGCATGTGCACGTGCTCCAATCAAAAAACGGGATAGGGATAAAGGTTAATCTTATTATATCACTGAATATGGCGAAACCTAGGTACCCACGTGCCCACGTGCCAGACGTGCCCACGTGCCCACGTGCCAGACGTGCCCACGTGCGGTTTTTCATAGTCATAACGTACATATATACATTACTCTAGAGGTCGCTCATACATACAGGCGTATGTCCGTTCAGCCGGAAAAATACAGAATAGAATCACGCCACTAATCGTGTATATAATCGTATGTGGTATGGTGATAATGTGGTATGGTGGTAATCGATTGTGGTATGATTAATTCCTCACTTTCCCGACTGGACTGAACGGACATACGGCTGTAATTATTAATCGAGACTATTGCTGATTTAAGACACTTGTTAAAATGTTCAAAAAGGGTTATTATAAATGCTGCATCAATAAAGCTACTTTATTGACCAGTCAGTTATTCTCATAGGTAACACCTAGAGATGAAAATAGGTTTACACACTCATATTACCGTATGCCTGTGTTATAATTAGTATAAGTCACTCTTAATTCTGCTGATATGCATGTTTGTATTCTGCCAAAATTTCCTGACTTGTAAAAGTGTTAACAAAGAGTTGAATCCCACGAGTTTAAATAACTGTAGAATTATAATTGCCCCACGGTCATCCTTAGTTTTACGGAAATCCTCTCACAAATTTTCCAGAATCCGTACTAAACCCACGACCTATACGGTATCTAACAAGTTATATCTACTTATTTGTAAAACAGACATAAAGAACAAAATGAACACTCATTGCAATAATGTTGTGGGCAGATAGTCTCGCAAAATCTATTGTGCTCGAATTTCAAATAGTAACAGTTGTATTAATTGTGTTGATCTTAACTTAAATTTGCGGAAATATCAGTTTTTTCCTATTTAATTTTTTGTCAAAAATTGTTGGCAATTATGAACAACCTAACTTTAAACGCGACTACTAATTCTACCAAAGTCAAACTATGGGCAAAGATCGATATATTAGGTTTCACGTTTGGCTCTTGGTATGTGATCCAAGGTTTATTGTTGGTATTCGGCAATCTTCTAATATTAATTGCTGTCAAGCGAAACAAGGAATTACGCAAAAAAGAGTTTTGTTTGCCTATTGCTTTGGCTATTGGTGATTGCATTCTGGGTTTTGCTTCTGCCACCCAAGGTTTATATCGCGTCGTTGCAATAATTGCATTGAGACCTGCTGCGCTTTTGAAACCTATTTCGAAAATGACTTGCTGGCTTATGCCGCAGGTTTTCTCGATGGTATTTGGTGAAACAACGGTAACAACCGTATTGTTATTTATTTCAATAGATCGGTGCGTTGCTTGTATAAACATCAAAGCGTATTCCACAATCACCCGAAAGACTATTATGTGGTTGTTTTTGTTAGCGATGCTGATTGCTTGCGTTTGGGTTGGTGTATTTTCTGTTGGTATTTATCTGCAAGGTTTTCAGCCGCAATTCAGTACAACAATAATGCTGTGTGCTTTACCTCACATACCGCCAAGGGTAATTCAACAAGCTTGGTTTACGTATAAAATGGTAACTAGTACTTTAAGCGTGACCATTTACTGTTTCGCTATGCTAAGCCTTCACTGTTTCAGTTTCGATAAAAACTTGTCAGAAGTGATGAAAAGTAATAAGGAAAGGCAACGGAAAGTCACTAATTCTTTGTTCGTTGTTTTGATCTGCACTTTTGTATTGTATATTATGCCTAGCTTAGCTGCTTTAATGACACCATTACTTTCGTTTGGTATCCGAATTTATGTAGGTCCATTGTCATTTATTTTGATTAATTTAAATTCTGGAACCAATATTTTGATTTACATTAAAAAGAATCCACTAATTCGAGAGGAAATACGAAACATGTTTAACTTGAAAACTGAAGTTTCAGCAGTGCAAATAAATCGGGTCACGAAAGTTACTAATGCCTGAGTTACATATGTTCGGGGCTGTACGTTATTTTATGAGTGGAAAGTCCCGAAATATTTTGTTTTAATATTAACATAGACATAATTTTTTAGTTTATTTTCATTTGATTTAATATAACAGTTATACATAATTTTGGTTTAGATAGCTTACAGCTCTGTTCACTATTGATATGTATACTGTTAGATTTTGAAGTATTTTTAGAAATTAAACCGTTTTAAGTTAGTCACAATTGTGTATGATTAATCATAGTGATCGTTTTCAATACGCTATTTAGTAAAGAGTTTCACCTGCTTGGCAAAAAGCAGAACAAAAGTGTAACTCATTGTGTAGGCCGATTGTGTGATATTTTGTTATATAAATTGTCAAAACTTTTCTGTTCAAGCTAGTCCTTTATTATGGACAACAAAACTTTAAATGATAGTGCTGAATTTAGCAAGCCCAAGTTCTGGTTGAAATTCGATATCTTATCTTTTGCGTTCGGCTCATGGTATGTGCTGCAAGGTTTATTTCTGATCATTGGCAATCTCTTAATCCTGATCGCTGTTAAACGAAATAAAGAGCTGCACAAGAAAGAATTTTGTTTGCCCGTGGCTTTGGCAATAGGAGACTGTATTTTGGGTTTTGCCTCAGCTGAAACGGGACTATATCGAATTACTGCGTTGGTAACTTTCGGGCCGGGAGCGCTTTTTCGCAAAATCCCCAAACTGATGTGTCTGTTCATGCCCCAATTGTTATCCATAGTGGTCGGGGAAACCACAGTTACAACTGTCCTGCTGTTAATCTCCTTAGACCGTTGCGTTGCGTGCATAAACATCAAGGCTTACTCCAAGATTACGACCAAGAAAATCATGTTTTCGTTCCTGTTAGTTCTTATCGTTGATATGATTTGGGCTGGTGTGTTTATCACTAGCATTTACTTGCAAAGTTTCATGCCACAGTTTGACAAAACAATATTGCTTTGCGCTTTACCGCAAATCCCTCCAATTGCAATTCAGCAGGCATGGTTTATGTATAAAATGGTTACCAGTATTTTGAGCGTGATCATTTACGCTTTTGCTATGTTAAGCCTTCACTGTTTCAGTTTCGATAAGAATTTATCAGAGGTTATGAAACGAAACAAGCAAAGACAAATGAAAGTCACCCACTCTCTACTTATTGTTTTGATTTGCACTTTTTTGCTGTATATTATTCCTAGTTTTTGTGCGTTAATGACACCAATGCTTTCACTGAGTACTAAGATTATCATAGGCCCTTTGACTTTTATAGTGATTAACTTGAATTCAGGAACCAATATATTGATTTATATAAAAAAGAATGACTTAATCCGAGAAGAACTCCGAAGAATGTTTAATATGAAATCTGAAGTATGGAAATTGGAAACCAAAAGGGTGACAAACATTAGTAATCTTTAAACTTTGACTTAGATTTATCATTGTTGCACTTTTTTTGCTTATGTCATTGTTGTGCAGTGTTTATGGTGTTAGTTATTATTATTAACTTTACCTTATTATTAGTCACTATATTAATGTTTATTGTCATAATTTATCGACAAACATATACGTTTTTAAATAAATATGAGCATTAAAACCACTTAAAAATGGTTATCGCTGAAATGATTTTATTTCAATATTATTGACTCTGATACTTACAACGTGACACTTATATACCAGAAATAAATAAGATCCGTGATTTCAAAAGTAGGCCTCATGATGAGAGCATAAGCCCCCTACATAATCGACCCCTCAAAACCGCAACGGGCTCTTTTGTGCTCCACATTGGACGTAAGCGTCAAGCAAAATACGAAGAGTCTCATACGTACATATGTAATTATGTACTCTTGGGTGACTGAGAATAAGAAATAAAGAATAAGAAATACACTTCTAACCGCTTGGACGTAAACCCAATCAAACATTTGACCGCGTTTGAGCCTTTAAAAGAAATGTTAAACTGTTGAAAAATGTTTTTAGAACATTCAAACCGTTCTAAAACCTTTAAACCTCTAATTATTTCCTTAGTTAAACTTGAACCACAAGTTTTCAATAAAAATTAATTGTGACAAGCGGACCAATTTCAAACAATACTGACAGCAAGCATCACAAGCGTGACAAGCGCAGAGCAATAAATGCGCGGCATTGTTTTTCCTTGTAGCTTTTTTTATCTTTTTCTATGATTTCTTCAATTTTTTCGGTGTCTCCACAATAATTCATGCAATTCAGATATTCTTTGAGCGCAAAGCAAGATGGATTTTCCGTTTTTTTCCTTTTTTTGTTTCCATAAAATCATTTGTGCAATTTGCCTCACAAAACGGGCTTCGGTTATGTGAAGAAAAAAGCAGAAAAACAAGAATATCGAAACATGAAATCTAAGAGACAACCAAAGTCAATAAATAAATAAATAAATCACCAGATTTTTAATATAATTTTGAATGTTTTTTTACAAAAGTTTATGGTCAAGTATATAACACAAACACCTGTTCGTACCGTAGCTACGATTTCTTGAAAAATAAATGTTTTTAGTTCATTTCCAATCTTGCTATGTGAACTTTTACGTGCTTTGCCCTGTGGCTACATATCAGGTAGATTGCCAGAGTCCGAGACCGAAGTGTGACACTCTTCTGACCGAAAGACTGTGGAAAGACCCCAAAAACTACCCATTACCCTAAAACTACTGAAAAATCTACAATCTACCTACCAAAACACAACGAAAACCGTAAAGGTTATGCAGAATGTTATTTATTAGCACACATTGGAGCATACGGCGTAAATACACGCAAACAAACAAACAACAAACAAACAACAAACAGAGAAATAAATGGAAGTGGCCGCAGCCGAGAACAAAAACACAACACCGTCAAAGAAATTCGTTACAAATTACTTCTTCACTAAGCCAGACAACTCACAGCAATTTGAAGAAGTGTGAATACCTATAATGACCGTTTTTTTCTAAAGGTTTCCTTAGACGTACTTTGACTATTCCAAGCCTTGAGGACTGGGCAAACCTTAAGTACAAGTATAAACCGGGCTTAAGGTAGTAGTTACGTTTTCGAAGTTTTTGCAATAATTCAAAAGTTACATAATCGAACAAAATCAAATTAGGCACAGACAGTGAAAATGTAAACAACAATAGTTCAGCTAATTCTGACATTGATTCAAACTTTCACGGCTAATTTATGATTCAAAAACTAGCTTTTGGTGTATTTTTCGAGGACTTTCAATATTGTATGTAAGTTTTTGCGACTCTTACACTACTCAGAAAAGCCATTCAAAAAAGGTTTAACCCGTTTTATTTTAACATTATTTCAATCTAAAATATGACACATTTCTATTAGTCGTTCTAGACGATCGC
>JASANF010005531.1:0-10400 GCA_030248245.1 Trissonchulus sp. WLG1_4
CAACCAACAAACCATACGGCAAAATCAAGTTTATCGGTCTCTACTGGGTAGACCCTTATCCAATAACCATCGAAGAATAGGACACTGGGTGCTCAAATTAAAGTAGAAATTTTATTATTGCATGATCGCTTAGACGAGGGTTTTAATTGAGACAGCAGTTCTACTCTAGACAGGCGTTACTTTGAGAAAATACGGTATCGGAGGTTATAGTGAAATGTAGCGAAAGCCTAAGTCACTTAGTATGGTCTTTCTACCCTCCTACTTTGAACTCGGAACATCGCTCGAACTTTAGTATTGTATTATAACCTACATATCCTCGTTAGATTTGGCTCACACAGATTGCCTGACATGTTTGTGTCTTTTAGTCAACCGTAGCCTAGTCACTCACACAACTTACAGCAATAATTAGAATGATGAGTTGGTGAACTCTTTAGTCACAAACATACAATATTTTGCATTGGTATATCCTGTTCTGAACGAAAGTTGGTTATAGAATTTTGCCAGCTCTATTATATTACTTCATACTATGTAAATCGAACAAAACATACCTATGTACATGCCTAAGTTGCAATCTACTTTTCTGCCAAGTCGGTTATCAAATCTCTCCGCACGCACAGACGACACACACTCACACACACAACACAAGTTTAAGCTGGCAGGCTGATACGTTGCAATCGCAACAGTACACTTCAATGCACTGAAACTGAGCACTATTTACATGCGTTTTTAGTTTCAGAGCATTGACTGAAATTAGTATGCACGGCCGCCTCGCGGCCGCGCAAAAACAAACTTATAAATATTCAGACGATGGAACCGCTGAAAATCGATGTTTCTTTGTTTTTCTACGCTTTGACTAAAAAGGTTCCAAAATATGTCTGTTGTAGTCACACCATCCGATCACAGCGTTGAAATATCTGGCATATTTTTAGTGGGGGGGAGGCCTGGGGGGGGGCGCCCCCCCATTTGGTCTGGAGTCCCCCCATTTTGGTCGCCCCCGCCATTTCTGATGGGGTGCCCCCCCCATAGCCTAAAATTTTTTTTCCGAAGGGACGTTTTTGCGACTTCTTAGCAGTAGCGATGTCGCCTTGGTAGGGTTTTCTGGTCCTTTTTCGTTAAACTTGGTAACAGTGTAGCTATTATAACGTATAAAAGCCTAACATTCAAAGCATAAGAACCATTTTTTCACCTAGAAATAGTGTTTTATCGTGAATTTGGTGCGCCCCCCCCCATAAAATTTGGCCTAAAAATATGCCAGAATATTAATTCAAAAGTAGGCTTAGAGAAAGGCTACTTTGTTACATAGTGTTAATTTATACAATTTTTAGCCTTTTTTGGCTATTTCTTGTAAAATTTCGTGAAATTTTCAATTTTTTTACTGGTCGGCTCGGCCCGGCGGCCCGCGGGCCGGTGGCGGGCCGCGAATTTTGCCGGGCCGGGCCGACACCTTAATAATGCGGGCCGCGGCCCACCACCGGCCCCCAAAGAACTCTAGTTTTGACTTGGTTTATATTGCCGAAGAAACTTAATTTCTGCAATCGACTACCATTGGAGCTCTGACTTCTGATTTCCATGTAGGTGTAGATTCATACTTCAGCAGCGGATACGGACAAACGGGCATGGGACACACGGACAAATCCCATTTTTTGTTCCTTCTAGAGAAGGAACCTTTGTTACTGGATTTTGCTCCAATAACATTCTTTACGTTCTTCTTTACATCATTCTTCATTTTGTAATTGAACGCCCCCCTGTTCCTAATATTTTAAACACAAAAAATTGACATGGTGATGTAGGTAGCCAATGAGCATTGATATGCAAATGAGAAAATTTCTTTGACCAATCAATTTGCGGACGGAGGATGGCCTATTACAATTGGCCGTTTCTGATTGGATAATAACCAGACAGGAACCACTAATATGCAAATTAGTGTTCGTCTGGTAGGACAGTTCAGTCTTCAGTCAGTGTGCGTCGTGCAATGTGCAGTGGCAGGCTGGCAGAATCCCGGGGCCCAGAGCAGTCTTGGTAAGGCAAAGGCTGTGCTGTCTGTAGGCAAGGCATGCCTGAAGTGGGAGGCCAAAGATCGGACACTGGACGGATTTGGAAGTGGGAACGCTCAACGCTGTGGAGAATGAACCGGATGGAACTGAAGTTGGAACCGTCGGGTTCCAAAATTTAATCCAAATGCCCTTTTTAGGGCAAAAGAACTTCCAAAAGTAGATACTAGGGAGGGACTAGTTTGAAGTTTCAGGAGGAATAAATAAGAAATATAATATCAGGATTTTGTGGCAACTTGCCTTGAAACAAGTGATTACTGAATACTTACCGTGTTTACGTTTGTCACATGGCGCTAAAGAAAGTGTTTTGCGCACCGCACAAAACCGATTGACCACTTTTTCGTACTGTCCGTTAGCAATCTGTTACGTTAGTCATGGTCTGTCGTGTTTACGATTTCGGTTTCTTCGCCGTTTTCAGCTTTGGGTTTGGTTGTTGGGCTCGTCTTGTATGAATTACCTAACTTATTACAGAGAATTGAGTGAAAATTGTTAAAAACACCCCAAATTCTTCATTGTGTGTGAACATGTCGAGTGCCAAAAATGGTTTTTGTCAACAAGATGTGGCAAAATATTGGCACACTATCTTGCTATGACTGATTACACATGCGGCTCTCGATCTATCAACCAACACCCGCTGACAAAAGGGCGCAGGACCATTTTCACTTGCTGAGCGAGAAGTTTAGAAAACAGTTTAGAAAGAATCGCTCTAGCTAGTAGCTATATACCTCCTTTGAAGCTTAAAAGCAAAGTAAGGACAGACTTCATTAAGTGTTCATACTCCAGCCGTAACAACAGCGAGCCAACTTAGAATAGAACTCGACAAACAACGGACAGAATAGACTAAAGGCAGCGCTAACCGAAACTCAAACTCAAAGCAAAAGCGGACAGACTACATGGGTCACAGACTTACAGGGCAGCAACACAAACACTTAACTCACACAGACTCACACTTAACGCTGCAGCGAGGCCAACCGTGACTTCATTCCCAAAGCAGCCAGGGGTGGACGCGGGTCGTGGGTACCCGCGGGTACCCGCGGGTTGGGTTGGGTTGGGTCGGAAAATTTGAGCCGTGGGTCGACCCGCGGGTACCCACTTCAGGCTGCGCGGGTCGAAAAATTTTTTTCCGACCCGCGTAAACTGGCACCTGAAGAAATTGTCGTCAAGGGTCCCTCTTTGGTTTTTATAGTCCTGCCAAAAAAATTTCTGATACGTCTCCAATTGACAAAATTTGACCTAAAAATTAAAAAATTCTAAAAAAATTTCCTGGGGGCTGCCGCCCCCAGACCCCCGCAAACTCTATGGCTTACCATTCCTTGTTGTTAGCTTTCATGAAAGCTTATATATGCTTGAGTAATATACTGTCTGACATGAAATTCCCATATTTTGTTTTTAATTTACCTGTCGGAAAAATTTTTTGATTACGTCTACAGTTGACCAAATTTGTCCAAAAAAATAGAAAAAACTCCATTTGTTCTGGGGGCTGCCGCCCCTAGACCCCCGCAACAGTTAGTTTATTTACTTTAAACGACCAAATTTACATTTTGTCATGTAAGCCACTTCGCTAGTGATGTTAAAGTTGCCTTTCAGTTTCAGCTCGTAATTTCGTTTCAGTTTCAGTGGACGTTTCAGTTTCAGTTTCAGTGGACGTTTCAAAAAAGTGGACAAGGTGAGATCTAGGGTTGTTTCAATTATGGAATTATTTTCAATTTCAATACCATTATCAAGTTTTTGCCCAAATAATTTCAATTTCAATACCATTATCAATTTTTTGCCCAATTATTTTCAATTTCAATACCATTATCAATTTTTTGCTCAAATATTTTCAATTTCAATACCATTTCAATTTTTTTCTCGAAATATTTTCAATTCAATTTCAATTTTGCAAATATTTTCAATTTCAATTATTTTTCAATTTTTTTAGTGTAACTGCTGAGACTTTTTTAATAAGTAATATTATGATAACTTTTTCTTCATAAACACAAAAATGCGCGAAATTACACGCACCGCGCACGCACCTACGGTACTTAATACTCGAAAGTTATACCAACGATCGCCGAATCGCCGATCCAAAATTTCACAGCCGATTCGATCTGGCCATCTAACCTTACTTAATCAGCGATCCGATTCGATCCACATCAATAGTTATTAGTGATTTCTTTAAATTTTAATTTTTTATTTTTATTTTTATTTTAAATTATTCACCTGACTTGTTTGTAAAGAAGAAAACAGTTGATTTTGCTGATGCAAAAATTTTTACTCAAAATAGTCTGCATCAGTTTATCTAAGCTCGAACTGACAAACGAACTTGAAAGGATCAAGCTTCATTTTGATACGTTTTTCATACGTCAATGTGTCACGTGGCCCGAGATCTAGCCAATCAAATTTTCAGTTATTCATAATTGCGACTTGATCATAAATGGCTCTTTGCCCCTACAATAACAAAGGTTCAAGCTGATAATAAAGAAACGTACGCTCAATTGAAAATAATAAGAAATTAGACAATTTCAATATCAATTACGTTTCAATCATGGCTGTTCACCAACACATGCTACATGCACAAAAAGGCATACAGACAAGACTTCCGGCATCAGACATGCTGTGAAGTCAACCAGCCCAGCATAATTGATATTGAAATTGGAAGTATAGTTTCAATTTCAATTTCAATTAAAATATTTTCAATTTCAATACCATTATCAATTTTTGACCAAATTATTTTCAATTTCAATACCATTATCAATTTTTAGGCTAATTATTTTCAATTTCAATATCAATTAATAATTGATATTGAAATTGAAATTGAAAGTGGGTTTCAATGATTAAATGAAATAATTGAAACAACCCTAGTGAGATCCCCCTTTTCAATATCCTGGCTTCACACCCTTGTATAATGTATTTTATGGTTATAGAGTGGTGAGTCAAAGTGGGTCGCGGGTTGGGTTTTACGGCGCGGGTTGGGTCGCGGGTTACCCACGAGTGTCGAGCCGTGGGTTGGGTTGGGTCGCGGGTCGAAATTTTCGACCCGCGTCCACCCCTGGCAACAGCGGAGTGCGGACAATCTACAGACATAGACTACGGGCAACAAAAGCTTATAGGTATTCGAAAAGCGACAGCTGACAAGACAGAGTACGGACTAATAGTACAGACTACACAGACTATACTATCCGCCGCAACACAAGCCTAGACTCAAACTTAAAGCAACAGCGGACAGAATAGACTACAACAGGCAATCACACTCAAGTCAAAGCAACAGAATGTTAACCGAGACTCCATTTGTCAAAAATTCAGCGGCCAGACAAGACTAAAGGTAGCACAAACGTGCACACAAACTCAAAGCAACTGCGCACAGACTGGACTACAGGCAACACGAACCTAGACTCAAACGCCCAGCAATTGCGCACAGACTGGACTACAGGCAACACAAACCTAGACTCGAACTCCATCTTTAAGCTCTTGCTCTAACCAAATGTGGAAATGCACTCTACAGGTAACACAAAGCCACATTGAAACTCCAAGCAAGTGCTGACAGACTACACTCCACAGGCAACACAAAGCCAGAATCAAAATCAAAACAACAACGAGCCAACAGAGGCTTCATTTTTTTGCAATTCTAAATTCAACACAACAGTGGACAATCTAGCGTAGCCACTGATTTTGTAACAGCAATATTTCTTAATTCTAGCGTAAAGAGCGCGGGGCCGAGTTACACCACCATCTAAATTTCTTAAGTTCTGATTTCTGCCCCGGGCCATAAGCCAGCTGCGTACTGCGTTCCACTTTCGCGGGCCGGTGGCACGGGCCGGGCCCAGCCCGCACTTGCTATGACATGGCCCGGCCCGCGGCCCGGCCCGCGAAATTGCAAGCCTGTAATTTCCACGGGCCGGGCCGCGGGCCGGCTGCGGGCCGGGCTGCGGGCCGGGCCGCGGGACGGGCTGCGGGCCGGGCCGCGGGACGGGCTGCGGGCCGGGCCGCGGGACGGGCTGCGGGCCGGGCCGCGGGACGGGCTGCGGGCCGGGCCGCGGGACGGGCTGCGGGCCGGGCCGCGGGACGGGCTGCGGGCCGGGCCGCGGGACGGGCTGCGGGCCGGGCCGCGGGACGGGCTGCGGGCCGGGCCGCGGGACGGGCTGCGGGCCGGGCCGCGGGACGGGCTGCGGGCCGGGCCGCGGGACGGGCTGCGGGCCGGCTGCGGGCGATAGGTAGGCGATAGGCGATAGGCTGCGGCCCGGCCCGCGAGTGATAGGTCTGGCCCGGCCCCGGCCCGCGAAATGTTGGTAGTGAAAGAACTCTAGTTCCACAGACGCGCGTAAAACGCAAGTCAAATCCAAACTTCAGTGTTCAGCCGCAGCAGCGTTCAGGTCAATTACTCACCTAAGAGCAACAGCATATCATTACTCTTCCCTTATGAACATCTCCGGGGAGGAACCATGCCCCTTTTAGGGGCAACTTGTTTGATTTAATACTTTTTAGGGTAAACGGACATTCGAACGAACGGCCTACAATTCTATTTATATTTTTGAATCCTACGCTCGTTTGAATCGCACCTAAGAAAACGAAACCGTCAGTGCTACTAGATGTCTTCAAAAAGCTCGCAACTGAAATAAATATTTATTAAATATACATATATACTAAACTCGTAACATGATTAATATAAATAAATGTGATATGTATACACACGCATTTCAGATACACAAAAGTAGTAGTTTCAGGCAGCGTTGTAGCAAAGAATCACAGTTCATGACAAGTTTAGTCGGTCAACAGATAAGCCCAGTCATCGTCCGTGTTGCTGAAAAAACAGATGCGTTAGGTTAAATTTTTTCTAAAAAATGATGCCCGTCGGTGAAGCATTCTGATTAGAATTATGTTTAAGATTTATTGTGTGAACCGGAGTGTACCTAAGAAAATATCCAATAAGAGTATATATATAAATCCTCTACAAATTGAAAATCTTCTAAAATCTTTAAAGTTTAATGTTTTTTTAAGAAATTTGCATGTTCGAAGTCCTGACTCCTGATCCTGACTACTGAGAACAAGGGTAATCCATTGGTATTATGGAAATCGGTTCAGTAAATTTCAAATTCCTGAGTGACGGGAAATTAAGCAAAAAACACCCAGTACGGCTAGACTCAGTACGAATCGACTTTACTGGTTCACATCGGTGATGGATATTCGTTTTCCCATCCGGAAAGCTTCTGCCAGCTGAGCCACAACGGGGTCGCGCATTAAACTCGCCGCCGCTACCAGAGTTCCCTGTCTGAAACGGTCAAGTGAATCAACTGTAATCACGTTTTACCCTCACAGGATTCACGCAGGTGCCGTATTCTCAGAGTTACCACTAAGTTAAGCTATCCTTAATCACTTGTAAAGAGGTAAGAGTGAAATGGTATTCTCAGACAATAAGCTAATGCGATAGCAAGGGTTATCGTTAAGTTTCACAATGGATATCGAACAAAGCAAGTTGCAATAGTCGGCTAAATTAGTAAGAACTTGAGCAGTGAGGCACTGACTCGGAATACATGGCTTATCATCTCTTGTAAAATTGGGCCTTGCTACTTGACACTTATGCAAAAAACGAATTCACCAACTTGAAGTAGTAGCTGACAAATTTCAAATCCTTTAAATCTCCGTGAATGATGTTGTCATCGTATCCAACTCCATAACCTACAAAGACTGTTGAGTTAATGACAATCACTAAAATGAAATCTACACACTCAAATTACTGACAGTAATGTTCATACTTCATTTGCCTTCAGTTCACTACCACTCAGGCCACTCAGTAAACAAAAAGAGATGTAAATGCATGAATATTTACACCAAAATAAGGAATCGAATATAATACTGCAATGTAATATTAAAGACTAATAAACTACAGAAAGTAGCTCCTACCAGCATATCTGAGACTTTTGCCAAACAGGACAGACCAGAAAAAGGGAACGCTGTGACAGGGCTCGCCACGACCGACGATGCTCAGGGCCGCCGTGTGACCTGAAACACAAATGATTGTGACCAAACCGGATCGATCAATTAATTATGTAAACAATTGCTGTCTAAAATTGCATTGGGCCTTCCTTCTTAATACTAGGCTCAACAGGTGTGACTGTGCCTGCATGTGCGCCAGAGTTGGACACGGGGCGGGGTTCCACGCGGGGCAAGACCTCTTTGATTTAGGACTTTGTACTGTACCAAGTTACTTTTTGTGTACTACCTACACAGTTTTCAGAATAATAACCTGCCTTTCTTATCAAACTAGATCGATTGGAATAATGGAATGAGTGAAATATTGATTGAACGACTTAGCAAAAAGTTTTCTGCTAACAAGTACCAGTTGGCAACGAAAATTTGCGGGGTGTCCCGCCCCGAAAATCCGCCCCACATCCAACTCTGATGTGCGCTTTCAAAAACACTAACATTTAGGCTCAGGCTCAGGCTTGGACCCAGAGTTAATAAATCCTAGGCTTAGTTTGGGCTTAGAGTTTAGACTTACACTGGCTTGCACCAAAAGAGAATAGCTCGAGAATAGAATAACTCAAGAATAGCTGATGTCATTTAACCCTAAAGACTTATTCATTAGATTTGTTTTCACTATTTCGTCGACAATGGGTGCCTTACCATACATTGAATATAATTCTTAAAAATTGCAAGATGGTGAATAACACTCGAGAATTGCTAGAGAATAATAAGGTTAATGCAAACGGCCGTTAGTTTCATAATTATCAAATTTGAATTTTCACCTGATAAGCCTCTAAAGCCTGTTTCACACGATGGGGAAAACGTGGGGGATCCCCACGTGGGGCGCCCCATGTGGCACCCCATGGGGTGCCCCAAGGGGCACCACACGCGCTTTCCCCATCGTGTGAAACAGGCTCAAAAAATCTTGTAATCATCACAGCCAAGTCAGACCAACCCCGTGTCATGCACTCATGCATAAAGGCAGTCTTAGCTCAGTCTTGCTAAAGGTAGTCTAAAATTCCACCAACGTATGTAAATTCCACCAACTTATTTTTCGTCACAATGTTCTAGTTTGCTGAAATAAAACGTCTTAGACATTAGACTGCCTTTATGCATTACACCCACCATGTTTGAGCGCCATTTGCCAGTGCTGTATGTTGGCCTGTGTGTTGCCATAGGTTGCCAGCGGGAATGTCACAATGTCGCCACACGCGTACACGTTCGGCACGTTGGTTCGCATAAACTGCAAAAAGCACAACGGAAAAAACCTGCTTATTTGGCCAGTTAGTTTTCTTGCAATTGCACAAGGACAAGCAAGAGTACATAATAGCTTCTCACTCTATATAGCAGAAGAGTGAGACACTCTCCAGCCTGGGGCATGTTGCTCAACACAAG
Source organism: Trissonchulus sp. WLG1_4 (assembly GCA_030248245.1). Taxonomy (NCBI): domain Eukaryota; kingdom Metazoa; phylum Nematoda; class Enoplea; order Enoplida; family Ironidae; genus Trissonchulus; species Trissonchulus sp. WLG1_4. The sequence continues at coordinate 9,390 of JASANF010005531.1, forward strand.
TCTTACAATTGTAACAATTGTAAGTGCAAAATCAGGTGATTAGTTACGAATTCATTATATAAATTCATTACGAATCACCTGATTTTGCACTTACAATTGTTACAATTGTGAGATTTGTAAAGCTGAGCAACAGGCCCCTGCCTGTGTTTCTAGCACAGGCAGATGCGCTGGTCGTTTTCAGGCTACATGTTGACATTCTATGCAACATGTGACTGGACAATCAGCGCGTAGATTCCCTGCGTAACACACTTTAGTATATAATCACTGATGCGTTGATAAGCATTAAGATATGGATAAAACCGTAATAACTCATTATTTATTCATAGTCTGTTTGCAAAAACATTAAAAAAGGTTTGCAAATACGTCTAGAGATATTTTGGCAAACTTTCATCGAAATTGGTTGAGAAACTTTTGAGATTTAAACTTTTCTGATTTTCTTCAAAGTTTCTCAATCAATTTCGCTGAAAGTTTGCCAAAATATCCCCAAAGATATTTGCAAACCTTTTTTAATGTTTTTACAAGCAGACTATGAATAAATAATGAGTTATTAACCTTTATCCATATCCCGTTTTATGATTGGAGCACGTGCACAGGCGTCTGCCAATCAGAGAATAGAAGCTCGCTTCTGATTGGCCAGTCACATGTTGCATAGAATGTCAACATGTAGCCTGAAAATGACCAGCGCATCTGCCTGTGCTAGAACACAGGCAGGCTGGAGAGTGTCTCACTCTTCTTCTATATAGAGTGAGACGCTATTATGTACTCTTGGGACAAGGACGAGTCTGAGCCGGATTTTAATGAACCGAAATGAATTAAAATGAATCAGCCTGACCAAGTTGACAAAACATAGCAATACTATTGAAGTCTAGCAATTATTTATCATGTGAAACAAACAATAAACATACTTGATCTACAATAACATAATATCTCTCGTCAAGATCTATTTCTGAGCGTTGAAGAAATTCTGTTGTCGGATTCACACCTAAAAATGCAAGCAACGTAAAATAACCG
>JASANF010005532.1:0-20622 GCA_030248245.1 Trissonchulus sp. WLG1_4
TAATTTGACTTTCCTCTAAAATTTTCTAAAGCCCATAACACCGACTCTACAAGCTATTTTTAGAAAAGGAAAAAAACGGGTGGGGATATTTTCCTAAAGATAATGTGGTTAAAGTTTCGAAGCCGTAGTCCGTTTTTAGCTTGAGTTCTGTGGGCGCAAAAATTACTCTGAAATGTCAAAAACCACGAAAACGACATTACCCCCTTAAGGCCTATTCACACGAGGCCGCATTGCATGGCGTACGCCATGGCGCACGCCATGGCGCATGAGCGGGCGCACGAGAGGGCGCATGAGCGGGCTCACACGCACAAGCGCATACTGCACTGGGGGAAATAATGCTGCAGGCAGTGTGAAAATCGAATGCGCCCTGCTCATGCGCCCGCTCGTGCGCCCGCTCATGCGCCCGCTCATGCGCCCTCGCATGCGCCCGCTCATGCGCCATGGCATGCGCCATGGCGCACGCCCTGCAATGCGCCCGCTCATGCGCCCTCGTGTGAATAGGCCTTTATGAGTACATTGGTACTCGCTGTCACGATGCGCAAATTGAGATGAAACACCAAAGTAAGTTTCTGCATCTCCGCTGCAGATTATGCTTCGCGCTTTAATAACAAATTCTTATATGTCATATTCAGTAATGGCATCTTCTAAAGCTACCGCTCACAAATTGTTCGCGCGATTAGCACTTGCAGTCGAGGTTAAGGCCTCAGGGCTGATTTATATAGATTCAAACTAGAAGGCCGCGCGGGCCTCTTTTTTTGGCCCGTGGCCCAGCCTGGACCGTTCAGCGTCGTCTGTCGGCCCAGCCCGGCCCGTTGGCAGGAAAACCGGTCAGTGGATCATGGACTCTGATATTGCGGTCAAATTGTGTTACTCGTACCAATGGCATACCCAGAATAAAATTGGGGAATTAGTCTACCTTTCAATTTCTTCGTTATGGGAACATAAAATCATTAAGCCATAACGACCATGTGTAAAAGAGAAAATGACAAAGTTAATTACAAAATGATTAACTAGCAAAGTACACCCACCCCCACCCCCCAAATGGCAATAACCTCTACGAAACCTTTAAGAATGAAAAACAAATTAATCAAACCGGCAGAGTTTAAACTAAACCGCGATGCCTACTTTTCACAGTTAGTCTGTCGTTCAGTTAGTCTGCCTTTTGGCCTTAGTTTGTCGTTCAGTTAGTCTGCCTTTTGGCCTTAGTTTGTCGTTCAGTTGGCCTGCCGTTTTTGGACTTAGTATACCGTTAAAACCTAGTGTGGTGCGAGCTTAAAAATAGTAAAAACAAACTGGGTTTTGGAAATTAGTTTTAGGGGTTTCTTTGATTTGAGGCTTTGGGGAATTTTGGGAGTTATCTTCCCACAGTTCCACTCTCGCACCACGCTACGGTTTTAACCCATTTGATTCAGGGTTGACGACCGAGAATAAAGTCTGAACAGTGGGTTACTGGGTTCGCTATCTACTGCCATTACTGCCATCAGTTTGTCTGTAACAATTGTGTTCTACAATCGATTATTATATTTACTAGTTTTACAATTCGATTATATTAACAATTCGAGTATATTAACAAGTTATCCAATAAACTTTATACATGCTTTGGGACTTGTGACTTGTGAAGAGACATTTGCGAACTGCGCAAGGATTGGTATTTCTCACTTAACGGGAACAATAGTGCAGTTTTCGGTGGCGATCTCGATCTCCTACAACACCATTACCTCGGCTTACGCAGTAACAGTGGCGCTGCGAGTAGGGTGCTGACGGCCTATAAACGGGAATCCTGTACTTTGCCTTTCTCGACGTCGTTATCTCTGCTCATTGGCGGGATTGGTTTTGGTGTAGCTTCTGTATTGTATTTAGTAATGTTTTCAGGTTTGGTACTTTTCCAGTTCGAGTTTCAATAATTTCACAGATTTCAATAACTGTACGAACAAATTATGATTCAGGTCTCTGAGCAATCTAAAATTCTGTCGTTAATTTGTCCTTTGTAGGTATAACCAGGTGCTGGTTTATTATTTTTGCCAATTTGTTTTGTAACGTAACTACCATTTGCCTAGTTCGTAAGCTGGTATAAGGACAAGCCTAGAGTACGTCGAATCATATAGTAATATCTGAACATGCGTCAGATTATTGCTTATTTAGACAATATCACGGTTCGTTCTACTGTTTGTGTTATAGTTTTTGTGTTATCTGTTAAAAGGAACGCGCACTACTTATAAGCATCAATCTATTAGTTCAGTTTGACAATCGTTTAATGCTTGTTTTTTGTAATTCCAGTAATTTTGTTCGGGTATTTCGACTGTTGTAATAACTAACGCACAGATTTCTAATTTCTTTGGTAGGAAACTATAAACGAACAGGTAGATTTTAGAATAACAAAATGAATATTCGATGTTTATTATTAGCTACGTCGGGAGTGTATACTGAAGTTTGCTGTAATATTTGTACAATAATCCCTGGGTTCTACAACTTTGAAGCGTGTGTTGCATGGCTGCGTCGGTGGGGTATATTGAGTCTGCCATGTTGTCTGTTATCTGTTGATAATCAATGTGTGCTGTATCTGTTGACACTATCTGCCGCGTAGCTACGTCCAATCAATTGATCGGTTGAGTATAAGAAGTACATAGTGAAAAAAAAAACTAAGCGAACTAGACTTCATTTTAACATAGCATTTTTATAATTCGGACAAAGCTTAAAAAAAAACAGCTAGTCGAGCATCGTAGGCTAGATTTTGTAATTTTGAAAAATTACCCAGGTGATGCGATTGCTATTCTATTTTTCGAAACCTTGATTGTGTGAAGTACGTAATACCCAGCATTTTATTTGTACCTCTGCAATACGGTAGATATAGATCTAATAACAATAGTTATTCAGAATTAGTGTCAGTTTAAATGTTTTCTGATCTACCTGCCCTCCTATCTGTTAGGTTTTAGTTGAACACAAATATTGATCATAGCCAGCCATCGCTATTTAGACTACGTAAAAATCTAGAAGTCTTTAACATTAATAGAGTATATTTATTTAATTTTGTAGTAATATTAGTTCTGAGCCAAAACTATACTTAGTTAAGTCTATATGGGTCTATTTACTTTGTAGTAAATATTAAAGTTTTTGGTCGAAAACCGATAGCTAAACAGTGAAGGATAGAAACTGTGTATACAAATAGCGAATCTATTTTCTTGTCACGTAGTATAGACGGCGAATTGATTAAGTAGCTGACAGTCATTGTATTGATATATAGGCTGTTTTGGTGGAGAGTATATATATGAGTATATATATAGTGGCTAGTTTATTTGGGTTTATATATATAGTGGCGGCGCTCGTTGTATTAGGCTCTTCTGGGATGTGTGCTTTGGGTGTGTCTTGTAGCTACGTAGTGAATCGGGTATAGAATGAAGTGGTTCTGTAGTAGGTGGGTGGGGGGGGATTTTAGGATTATTCTTTTTGTTGGGATCTAGGGGTGTGGCTTCTTGTATCTCTGGCTTCCGCTTTTTTGCGTTATACGTTGCTCTAAGAGCTGTTAGTGGCCGCCTCTCAAGGGAAGGAGAATATTGGCTATGCTAGAGTAAAGTTGTGCGCGTGTCTTTGGAGTGTAGTGTAATGATATTTTTGCTTTTGCGGGCCTTCTAATGGTTTGTTACCTGTTTGTCGTCGCTTTGCTCCTTTGAGTGCTCTCAAGTGGGCTGTGCCCCCTGCGCGCAGGGGTCGCGTCCTTGTGCTCAATCGCTCTGTGGTTCATGTGTAATCTGGATCTACGCGGGGCACTTGTAGGGCGGAGGTGTGCCCCGCCCTCAGAATGACTCGCCGATGAAGTGTGTGTAAGCTAAGTTTGGAAAAGTGGGCCAAACGGGGCAGTGTCTTTTATTAAGAGAGGCGGGTGGTTCCCTTCTCTCGCCTTTCTTTTCTGTCTTTGAAAAACTCTGTCAAAGTATCTCCACTACCGTGGTTCACTGAAGTCCACGGTGCCTGGTGCCTCTTCTGTCAGATTGTAGGACCGCATTAGGGCGCATGTCTGCCTAGGTGCCCCCTTGAAGGAGATACGTGCGCCGCCTAGGCGAGGAGTATCTCCAGAGGACTCATAGGACTTTACTCTCAGCGAGATTCGAGTCTATTCTCTTTTTGTTCTGTTTACTTGAGGATAAAATCTTTACGCAGTGATACCCCCGCGGGGAACTGCCGCTCGCCGCCCAGCGGCCACTCACGAAATGTCAGTTTCAGGACAAGCACATGATAGGGGTCACAAAGGTCGCGCTCGCACACGGATCTCGTACGGGGGGGGAAGGTGGTGCCGCGTAGGATGCTTCACGGTGAGTGGGCCTTGCACGGGCCGTGAGAAGAGACGAGACAGAAGTTCTACGTGAGAAAAGAAGAATGGAGAAATGTGTGCTCTGGCTGAAAGATTCATAAGGGTCAAGAACTATAAAAAGACTCAGTGTATGGGAAGAAAGGGAATTAGTGTTGTTTATTTCAGGGACGAGACACACTGGCAAGTACAAAAGAAAAAGGTTGGTGTCTGGAGTAAGTTGTCAGGATCACAGCGCCCGTCGCTCTCATTTTGGGGGCGTTGGTTCTCTGTGAATTGCCATTCTGACAGATATTGGCGGGGGGCTACGGCGAGTCGGGACTATCGTACAGAGCGGCGTTGGCCTTGTTTTCGAGCCGGAAGGGTTAGTGTTACAGAAAATGTGGCTACTTCCAATCGTGTTGCACACGAATATTATCTCATTTCGGGTTGTTGGAGAAACTAATCTCGAAGCCGCGGCCACTGAATGCAAATCACATCCAGTTTACTGCGTAGGGAGAATTAGTCGACAGCCGAGCTATGCTGGTCTATTAGATACTGCTTATTACTCAGAACTGTTGGGAGGGATATGTCGCCGTACGCCAGAATTGTAAACCCCATCTCAGGGAACGGCGACAGTTAGGAGTGTTGGAGCAGGCATCTGTAGGTTTCGGGGGAGCAGGGCTCGGTATAAACAGTATTTACTGAAGCTCGTGGAGGAGTTAGACTGTATGGTGCTGTTCATCAGCTCCAGCATCAAGGTCTTTGCAACGCAGGCCCTCCAGGAGACCCTTTGCCAACATAAGTTGTACACGATGCTTCATCACTGCTTTAAAGTTTGCATTCGACTCTAAAACTGATGGACTGTACTTTCACTAACGATTTGGAATTCCGAAGCATTGGCATTCCACATGGTTTAGTCCAGCTTTGGCTTACTTAGTAAATGCTGTGGTTCTACTGCGCTTTTTTTTCTTTTCTATCTTCTTTTTTAACTTCTGTCCTTTTTCCCTTCGCCGCCAGTTGTATTTGCTTTCGTCCTGCGTCTTAGATTGTTTCTCAACCGAAGACTAACCCTCATATTTCCTCCCCGTTTTTTTTCTCCATTGGGCTTGCTGTGCGTCCTGAACTTTTTCTCATCTTTGTTTTTCGACGGACTGCTGTTGCGCCTTCTTTCTTTTTTTTTCCTTCTTTCTTCTTCTTTTTCCTTCTTTATTGTTCTTTTTATTATTTTTTTTGTTTTGAAACTGGACAGTCCTGTGAGTCGGTGTGGGTTGCCGTGGAAGTCGTCGATGTGAGTGGGTCTAGTAAGCGTCCCACTGACGTGCGCGTGAAATGGTTGCCCCATTCTGAGGGGTTTGGTATCGAGTCGACGGACGAAAAGAATTGTATGATCCGGATTGTCGCTGGAGAGACCGTGTGGGTGGGTTGCCTTGTCGGGGATATTCTACCTGCTCGGTCTAGGCGGCTGCACATATGTCCTTCGAGGGGGCACCTAGCAGGACATTCGTTCCGTATGGCCGGGTCTCCGACAATTAACAGAAGGGTGGTCGCCGGCCGCCGCTGTGGCCCGTACCCGTGGAACCACGGTAGGTGTGAGGATTCTGTTGGACCGTGACTGTTTTTGCGACAGGAAGCGTTTCTCGAAGTGGCCAACAGTGTTCTGAAACAATTGGGACATCCGCTGCTCTAAAGATAAAAGATCGCTTTGACTTACCGTGTTTGGCCCACTGATCTGTTGTTCCAGAACTTCTTACAGCACCATTCGCGTGGCCAGCGTGTCGGGGGTGGAATGCCGTCTGGGAAGGGCGTCGGTCGCGCCTGGGCCCTTGAATATTGAGTGGTCTCCCGGCGTTGGATTCCAGGGATTCCGCGGTTTAACCACGGAGCTGATTGATACAGCAAGTGATCGCGAGCCTCTTGCGCGCGGGCACGGCACGCCAGCTTCGTCAAAGGTCGCTGGCGACTGAGGCGAAGCCAAATCGAACAAACAGGGTAACAAACCATGTAGGAAGTGCTTCCGCAAAAGCAAATCCTGTGCATTAGCATCTACATCTCCAAAGACATCGCGCACAAGCCTTTGAATTGTGGCGTAGTCCCAATACTGGTTCTCCTTCGCCTTGACGGCAGTCATAACAGGTCTGCTTCAAGATCGGCGGTATAATCGCAAGAAAAATGCGTCAAGCCCAGATACAAGAAGGCCATAGTCCTCCTTTTCTTGATCCGACAAATCGGAGTAAACTCCTAAAGGAGGACCATCTAAGGATGCTATAAGGATGGCCGCTTTCCTTTCATTGCTAGTTACCCGATTTGCAGCTACGTAGCGTTCAAATTTTGACAGCCAGGTATCGAAGCGTTGGCCGGGTTTCCATAAAGGAGCCTGGGATATTCAAAACCAGCGCTTCTCTCGTTAGTATTGTGTTGGTGATCCATGAACGGGGTAATTTCCTAAGTTGTGTGTATACGTACTGATTATCTTATTTCCTATTTGGTTCTGAATCGAAGACACTAGTTTATATTCATACAATGACTGTCAGCTACTTAATCAATTTCGCCGTTCTGCTACGTGACAAGAAAATAGATTCGCATTCGTTTGTCTGCGCACAGTTTCTATCCTTCAGGCTGTTTAGCTATCGGTTAGTTTCGGACCGAAAGACTTCAGATATTACTACAAAGTAAATGGACTATCTTACTAATGTTAGAGACTTAACTAAGTATAGTTTTGGTGCAGGAATTCTGATATTACTACAAAGTCAATGAACTACTTTATTAATGTTATAGCCTAAACTACGTAGTCTAAATTGCGATAATTCGGCTGGCTATTAATCATTGACAGGGTTTGTGGTCAACTAAAAACCTGGACAGAGGTAGGGGGCACTGGTAGAATCAAAAACAGGAGCGAGGTTTAAACTGACACTGATTCTGAATAACTATTGGTCTATTAGATCTACAGTTATCTTAGCCAGTTCTAGTTACGCTGCAGAGGTATCACAAATTTAAAATGCTGGATTGAGTACTTCACACAATCAAGGTTTCGAAAAATAGAAATAGCAATCGCATCACCTGGGTAATTTTTCAAAATTACAAAATCTAGCCTACGATGCTCGACTAGCTGTTTTAAGCTTTGTCCGAATTATAAAAATGCTATGTTAAAATGAAGTCTAGTTCGCTTAGTTTTTTTTTCACTATGTACTTCTTATACTCAACCGATCAATTGATTGGACGTAGCTACGCGGCAGATAGTGTCAACAGATACAGCACACATTGATTATCAACAGATAACAGACAACATGGCAGACTCAATATACCCCACCGACTCAGCCATGCAACACACGCTTCAAAGTTGTAGAACCCAGGGATTATTGTACAAATATTACAGCAAACTTCAGTATACACTCCCGACGTAGCTAATAATAAACATCGAATATTCTGACTTTGGTATTCTAAAATCTACCTGTTCGTTTATAGTTTCCTACCAAAGAAATTAGAAATCTGTGCGGTTAGTTATTACAACAGTCAAAATACCCGAACAAAATTACTGGATTACAAAAACAAGCATTAAACGATTGTCAAACTGAACTAATAGATTGATGCTTACTAAGTAGTGCGCGTTCGTTTTAACAGATAACACAAAAACTATAACACAAACAGTAGAACGAACCGTGATATTGTCTAATAAGCAATAATCTGACGCATGTTCAGATATTACTATATGATTCGACGTACTCTAGGCTTGTCCTTATACCAGGCTTACGAACTAGGCAATGGTAGTTACGTTACAAAACAAATTGGCAAAAATAATAAACCAGCACCTGGTTATACCTACAAAGGACAAATTAACGACAGAATTTTAGATTGCTCAGAGACCTGAATCATAATTTGTTCGTACAGTTATTGAAATCTGTGAAATTATTGAAACTCGAACTGGAAAAGTACCAAACCTGAAAACATTACTAAATACAATACAAAGCTAACCAAAACCAATCCCGCCAATGAGCAGAGATAACGACGTCGAGAAAGGCAAAGTCCAGGAGTCCCGTTTATAGGCCGTCAGCACCCTACTCGCAGCGCCACTGTTACTGCGTAAGCCGAGGTAATGGTGTTGTAGGAGATCGAGATCGCCACCGAAAACTGCACTATTGTTCCCGTTAAGTGAGAAATACCAATCCTTGCGCAGTTCGCAAATGTCTCTTCACAAGTCACAAGTCCCAAAGCATGTATAAAGTTTATTGGATAACTTGTCAATATACTCGAATTGTTAATATAATCGAATTGTAAAACTAGTAAATATAATAATCGATTGTAGAACACAATTGTTACAGACAAACTGATGGCAGTAATGGCAGTAGATAGCGAACCCAGTAACCCACTGTTCAGACTTTATTCTCGGTCGTCAACCCTGAATCAAATGGGTTAAAACCGTAGCGTGGTGCGAGAGTGGAACTGTGGGAAGATAACTCCCAAAATTCCCCAAAGCCTCAAATCAAAGAAACCCCTAAAACTCATTTCCAAAACCCAGTTTGTTTTTACTATTTTTAAGCTCGCACCACACTAGGTTTTAACGGTATACTAAGTCCAAAACAGGCAGGCCAACTGAACGACAAACTAAGGCCAAAAGGCAGACTAACTGAACGACAAACTAAGGCCAAAAGGCAGACTAACTGAACGACAGACTAACTGTGAAAAGTAGGCATCGCGGTTTAGTTTAAACTCTGCCGGTTTGATTAATTTGTTTTTCATTCTTAAAGGTTTCGTAGAGGTTATTGCCATTTGGGGGGTGGGGGTGGGTGTACTTTGCTAGTTAATTATTTTTGTAATTAACTTTGTCCGTTCTCCTTTACATAACGATTACGTAAATTTATAGTTTTATGCTTTATTTCATTGATTGTTTTTATGTTCTTCTTCTGTTGCCAGGATGGCTATAACTGATTTGATGCTTGCTAATAGCTTTTAAAAGTTTGTACAATATTGTTTTACCGTCAGTTGCAATAAATCTGCTCTAACAGCACGCACCACTTTACATGAGTACAAAAACTTCAAGTACATTTAATCTGTACATACGTATTGCATTAGTGCAGTTGCCGGTATGCTGAGCACTTTTCCAATAGAATTCGTATTGATGTCCCCTACGCCAAAAAATCCTATTGCAGTGCGCGTCGCAGTAAGAGGACTAGCCCAAACAATGTGGAGTTTGAAAACATTTCACACGGTGACTGGCGTTGCTGCTTACGCGATGATGCATACTGATTAGTTAAATGCAGAAGCTCTGCCTACAAGTCGCAGCTGATTGGCTGAATCCTTAAACCTTAAACCAAAAAGTTGAAATTTTTCAGCTGCGTTAAACCTTAAACCTTAAACCATAAACCTTAAACCTTAAACCTTAAACCTTAAACCTTAAACCTTAAACCTTAAACCTTAAACCTTAAACCATAAACCATAAATCTTACACCTTAAACCTCAAACCTACGCAGTGGGAATGTGCAATATGCTCATCTCTTGTTCTACGTTAAACCTTAAACCTTAAACCTTATATAAACATTAAATCTGCAGTGGGAAGCGGGCATTTTAATGTTTCGAAATAAAAAATTCACTTAGTTTTTAAAGTTAGCTTTTTTTGCATTTTTGAGAGAGCACCATCGAAGTAATTTTTCTTCAGGAACCTCTAGTTGAAAGATTTTTTTTTATATATATGCTTCATTAGAAATTCCTCAACCATTTTGCATTTTTTTAAAACACCATTGACACACAGTTGGTGGTTGCCAATTTATTGTGTATTCAATCGTCAAATCGTGTCCACCATTCTCTACTTTATTTACATTCGTCACCTACGAACGTCTGACAACAACCCTTATCACCCAACTTGAAACGACTGTGTATGTATAACTTTGTAATATATAATTGGTCGATGTAATATTTTTACATATTCATCGTGTTCAGAGAGGCAGTTTCTTCATGTCGTTATAGTTTCTACAAAATGCTCATATTTTTTGCGGAAAACTGCGGGGAAATTGTGAACATATTTTTTGGAGTAGTACAGCTTAAGGAAAGCACTGTTTGTAATAAAATCTCTGTCCACAAATTTAGATTTTTTGAGGTATGACATCTTGAAAGTAGCATTTTCAGTGTCTTTTGGAAGTGAATGTAGGCCAAAGTTTGAATTTGAAGCCAAACTATATGGCTATAGGTGTTGTTTTCGGATGATTTCGAGTGCGTTATGATGTCTTAGAGGGCATCGTCTAGGCTAAGCCGGCAAGACTCTTTAGGCTAAATTGGCAGGATGGCAAGAAAAAGATGAGTTTACTCCTCGAAGCTCTTAGATTGAGATTTTATAGTTCCTAGGCCCGAGCCTAAGCCTAAACCGAAGCGAAAACGGAAAACCTATGTAAATTAAGGCCATTTGAAATTGGTCAAAAATTGGACGATTCTGGCAGAGTAAAACTTGGTCAAACAAGTTGGGAACATTATTCTGACTCCATTTAAACAGGTTTAGAATAAAACAGAAAAAACATAGGTTTCGAGTTTCCGAAACGTTGTTGCGAAAACGCCCCTCACTGAGAGCTCAGATTTCGGGGGGGTATATACATGAAAAAATCCAAATAATAGAATTGGTGTTCTTCAGGAAAAATGCTTCCACAAAGGAGCTCTACTAAAAATTAGGTACACTATTCCCCCCTCCAACTGTATTTAACCCGAAATTGAGTCTTTTGTGAGGCTCGTTTTCGCAAAATTTTCAGAAACTCGTATTTTGCCGTTCCAAATTTATATATTTAAATGAAGTGTAAATACTGTTTGAAAATTTTTAGAACCAAGTCTAACACACTTTAACCCTATTTTTTTGAAAAATTGGCCAGTCACCACAAGCGTCCGTTTTCTGGCGTATTTTTAAATAAACAAAAATACTAGATACTACTAAATACTTCCACCAATATAGACCGCCGAAGTTGAACATTTTAAAAAAATAGAGAGACATGACCGGGGATTTTGACCTTTAAATTGCTGTACAAAATCTTCGTGTTCAGGTATCATTCGTAACCGAGTACTGTTGGTGCAAGTTTGCACTGAAATTGCAAAAACCTCAAAAATGAAACTACCACTTTAAGTGAGCTGCAATCAATCTCACGACTGTCGAGGCTAATGACAACGTGAGTATAAGCAGCGGAAATCTTGCTAAAAAAAGCATGGAAAATGACCTCTGCTTTGACTGGAATGTATTTGTAACAATGCGAAAAAAAGTAAGAATTCAAAAAACACGTCAATTGAGGCAAAAACTTGTAAAAAAATATACGGAAAAGACAACGAAATCTAGCACAAATAGGTAGGAAAGAGAAAGGAAATATAACCGAAAAGTAAAAGAAAATATAACGGAAACATGACGGAAAAGTGAAGGAAATATGACCAAAAAGTGAAGGAAATATGAATGAAATATGATCGAAAAGTGAAGGAAATATGACTGAAAAAAGAAGGAAATATGACCGAAAAGTGTAGGAAAAATATGTGCCGAAAAGCGACAGAAAATTGGACTAAATGGAGGAAATGTGACGGAAAAATGAAGGAAATATTGCAGAAATGTTGCAGAAATGTGTCTGAAATGTGACGGAAAGTGAGAATTGTTATTGGAGGAAATTTGACGGAAATAGAGAGTAAATGTGAAGGAAATTTTTCCTTCAGTTTTCAGTGATATTTCGAAATTATGTTTTCCGGTGCTTTGGCTTTGAAATCATCGTTTTTCGACATACTGGGGCTAATCGTCAAAAAATATGACCAATACAGTCTTAATATATGTAAGTCTGAAGTTTAATCGTCATAAAGTAACACATAATAATATATTTAATACAGGTTTGTTTGCAATATATGTACCTCATTTATACTGAAAATCTTAATTTTGCCAACTAAAAAAGAGGTTAAATATACATAGTTAAACTGAGCTTATATATCAAACGTTTTGTTTATTTTTGCGTAGACAATAAATTAATTATATTGTCGTAGAAAAACAGCAATATTTAGTCATAAGTAGCGATGTTTAATGAAATCAAATACCATAAATACGATTTGAAAGCGTCACTGATGCTCACCATCAAGCTGGTACTGATAGTCAATTTGGTTTAAGAGTGCAGCTTTATTTTTGATTCCACAATAGCAAGTGTCCTTTTATTTGATGCAGGCAACTAAAATAAAGCCTTTCGTAACACACCCACTAAGCCTAAGCCTAAGCACTAAGCCTCCGCCTAAGCACTAAGCCTAAGCCTAAGCCCTAAATTGAAGAAAAAATTTGCTAAGAAGCATCAGGAATAGCTTGACCGCACTAAAAAACCCAATTAGCTTCATATTTTAAAAAATTTTGCCGGTATAGCCCGGAAATAGTACTAAATCTTACTCGCGCTGTAATGCTTCCAGCCAGATCAACTTAGCTTTAGAAAAAGTTTTGTAACTTTTCAAAGCCTGAACCGATGTATCTACAAATTTTTTTTTCAGCATTTAGTAGCTTAGAAGTTACTCTTTCAATGCTAGTAGCAGGTTTTCATTAGATTCAGTATTTTTGCCTTAATCCAATTTAGCGCAAAAAATTTCATGTAAAGTTTAATTTTTGGACAAAGTTGAATTTCCAGCTAAAGCTTACATGCTACAAACTTACTTGCTACTGCTGACATGCTATTTATTTTGCACATTTAATTTTTTTTTAAATTTTAACTACAGCACATTTAAAACTGTGTTCTACACTACATTTCAGAACCTGCGTACTCTGCACGTTCAACTGAACGAGCAAGAATAACTTATATGTACTATAGTATAAAAAGTTCACCTTTCTCTTTCTTCATCAAGCATTCTGTCCATTTCTTGTCATGCTTCTTGTGAAAACTGATACGTAATACCCCCAACGTGTGACTCGGCAATTTTTTGAAATAAATCCTCGAAGCAACAGTATTTGTAATTTTCAGCTTGTTCCGTTTGTGCTTTCAATACCTCAGCTCACAGAGGTGCCTCTTTCACACCTGGTGAGAAAAAAGAAACCTTGACCATAAATTGTCAGCATTACCAATCAACGCAAGTTTATTCACAAGTATTTCTGGCTGTACAAATACAAGGCATCCAAGACTTGCGGATTTCAAAATTCTTTCTTCCTCTTTCATTGAATTCACTTCACCCTTCTCGTTAAACAGCTTGCATAACGAGCCACGCACGCCCTCACCCTTGCTTTCTTTGTGCACAAAACCTTTGAAGAAATCTTCCCCTTCTTCAGTACAAATCGTACCATAACCACTGTTTTTCACCAATTTTCCCACGATTCCAGCCCTAATCAAAAATATTTCTTTAATTTAGTACAGTATAGCCCGCCTTTGCGAAATCCTTAATACGCCTTAATACAACTTTGACGCTGGCGCTACGCAGTTTAATACCTATCTTAGCCTAAGCCATAACCTAGCCATTGACTTTATAATTTTCTTCTACAGTAATCTATTCCTAAAATATATATACAGTTATCTTGCACTTAAGGTGGTAGTGTCGCCAAAGCAGTTTTGCTCATAGGCTGCAAAATGAGAACTTTTTGCTTTGAACGTTCACTGAGAAACTAGTGAAATGCCATATGGTGTCAAATAAATACTGCCAGACACTAGACTACCAATATCTATCAATATTTTTAACCAATCATCATTTGTTAGCCAGACTCACACAATAGAAACATAAAAGTTCAAAAAATGAAGCCACAAATCAGATTGGCCAGCTTGTGAAGTACATGTAATGTTTTGACGCGCAATTTTTTGCCACAATTAAGAAAAATGAAAAATAAAGGTTCGTTTTTCTTTTGATTTCAAAATAAGTGTCTAAATTTTTTTACAATTTATCATTATTGCTGTGAGTACTTTACAGGTTACGCACAGTTTCGCAGTTCAAACAGGCATTACTCCACAACCACTCAAGCAATTTGCACTAAATTTTGTGTGCATAAACTAGAGCATATGTGCTTTTACTTTGTGTAAAGAATCTAAACAAAAAGTTTTTTAATTGTGACGAAATTATCGAATGTGAATAGGTTTTCAAAACGTCATTTTTTCGACTTTGCGACTTCACTGCTAACTGTATGCTGCATCAATTTTGCTGAAACTTTGCAAAAATATTTGCCTTAAAACAAATTTTTAGAATATATAAAGAACAGTGATCTTTCACTGAAAAAGTTTTATAGTCGCGCAAAATCGACTGCTTTCGCGACACTACCCCGTTAAGTCATTGTAATTTTAAGCATGTTTTGCTCAACTCGTAAACATTGGTCTAAACAGCAATATTGGTCTTTTTAGTTTCAATGTTACATTCAACCTATCACAAACTGTTTCAACAAATCGTGAAAATGTTATCCCCTTTCCGCATGAACCTGGTGTCACCGCAACAACATAAAGCGAAAGCGGAAGCTTAGAATTCTTATCGATAGCTGCGAATGTTTTTGGACCACAAGTTACTGATATTAAACACAGCAACGGTGGAATTATATGACTCATGCTGATCATATTTGCCTCCGCTAATATTTTTAAATAGTTGAAAACTGCGTCCGAAAATATTTCCTTTTAGTCAATAGTGCTGCTCACAGAGTTCTTGTACGCTAGAAAGCAGTCTTTTGCTGATATATCTTTTTCTTTTGTTTTCCTGAAACACAACTTCATTATATTATTGCCACATGGATTTGTACGCTATATAGCCGGTTATGTATACAAGTTTGGTCATGTACTGGGAGTTAGCAATAAAGATTGACCCGGGCCAATGGTACTGGACTGTACTTACAATGCGACACAACAACTGATTAAATTCAAACTGATTAAATTCAATAGTAAAATCCATATCAGTTCATCAGGATAAATGGCTGCAGTTGAGAGAACCTTTTGACTGAGTTGACATGATGGCAAAAAGACACGTCTTTTTTGGCTAATTAATCAAAAAATACATTTCAACTGAGCCTAAGCCTAAATTTAAGCCTGCTTTTGCCAAAAACTTGGGGCTAATTCCTGAAATAGACTTAACGGATTTGACTTCATTACATCCGTAATTTAGGAATTGGATTTAGGATTTCTCGGATTAATTGTTTCAGACTCACTGTTATTTGTTGGGCCAACTCCTGAAATACCGAATTTATGGATTTAAGCACATCAGCGTGCTCAGCAAATCCGACAAAACAGATTGAGAAATGCAGGCTGACAAGTTAAACCTGTTAAATCCGGTATTTCAGGAATTGTATTTCGCAGCTTGTTAAATCCATTCGTTAAATCCGATTAAAATCAATCCGTTAAATCAATTTTAGGAATTGGCCCTTAGCTTGTCTATGTCTTATAGTTAAATCCTTCAAATGATCATTGTTATTGTGTCTACACTAATTTGTAACTAAAATTTGTGTCTACTATATGCCTAAACTGTCTAGAATTAAATTTTAAACTTACTTAAAATCCTGTTGTCTTTTCGAAATCACAAGCAATCCATTTGCTCGTGATTACTTCATCACGCCACGCTCTGGATACGATCTTAACAAAGGAAGTAACAGCCTCACTCTTTTGCAACTGTCATCTGTCAACTGTCAACCGACTATATCACACATTATAATATATAATATATAATATATATATATGTATATATATAATATATATATATATATTTATATATATATTTATATATATATATATATATATATATACATATATATATATATATATATATATATATATATATATATATATATATATATGACCAATTGTAGAAAACAACCACGTTGAAAACGAGTTCACCACCTGTACTTCGGCTTGAGTCAAGCCTTCTATGGGTGTTACACTGTTACAGTTATATACAAATCACCAGACTATTGTAGAAACATATGATTGTAATCGTATTGGTTCAAGCCATGTTGTTCGAATAGTGTTCCTAGCTTGTCGATCCAACTGGCTTCACACAACTTTCTCGTTTCGATGTTGTCACTGAAATTTTGCTGAAGAATGGCAACTTTCATGTCTGAGCACGTGTGGTTGGGTAGGGTGAAATGACGTGCGATGGTGGTGTTGCAGTTTTGAAGCTGTTGACGTTGCTGACTGCGCGATTTTAGAATGTTTATTATACAGGCTCTGTGAGCGTTTATTCGAGATCTTAGTTGTTGGCCCGTTTCACCCACATATTGAGCTGGACACTTTTTGCACTCAATTAAATATACCAAATCTTTTGATTGACAGTTGCCGTCAGATTTAATAGGATATCGAATGCCACTTTGAGAACTACGGATGTGACTAACTACTTCCATTAAATCGCAGCACTTGCATCCATGGCCTCCGTTACATGGTCGGGATGTGTGGGTGGTAAATGTGGGTTGGCTATTTTTCATTCTTGAGGAAACTAGCATGTTGCGAAGATTTTTGTGCTTAGCGTAGCTAACCATCGGGATATCTGGTGGTTCTCGGTCGGCGACATAGTATGCTGATAAAAGTAGTGCATGGTAGTTGCGGAGTGTGCGGTGAAGTTTGGATGGCAAAGAATGGTAGAATGGAATGCATATAATGTGACGATCTGTGGTTTTTTCCGTTTTCTTGCCCAGAATATCCATTCTGTTTTTGGGAACCTTGTTAATCTGTTTTTGGATATGTTTCTTTTTGTACCCTCTATTAGAAAAGTTAGTGTTCAAAACTTGAATTAGGGTTCTGTATTGTGTTTCGTTTGAGCAAATTTTTTTCACTCTCAGTGCTTGACTGTAAATTATGCTTTGTTTAGTTTTCCTTGGGTGGTAGCTGTTAGCGCTTAGATACTGGTGTTTATCGGTTGATTTGGTGTGAAGGTCGGTTGATAGATGTCCATCGTTTGATAATGACAATTTAACATCTAAAAATGTTGTTGCTTCGTCTGAAATGTCCACTGTAAACTTTATGCTGTCGTGTTCACTGTTCAAACTGTGTAGCAAAGAGTCCAGATCGGGTTTGGTATTATTCCACACGCATAAAATATCGTCTATATATCTAAACCACAGGAGAGGTTTGTTCACAGCACTTGATATTATTCGTCGCTCCAGATTACCCATGAAGATATTTGCGTATGTTGGCGCTACTCTAGTGCCCATTGCGGTGCCTTGTACTTGAACAAAATGCTGTCCATTAAATTCAACATTGTTTTTAGTCAAGACGAAGCGCAAAAAATGCGCAAAAACTTAATGCACTTAATTTGAAATATAATTTGCGGGTTTCGACTTTCTAAAAACTGCTGCGAGAAGTCTGTATTGTAGGTTAATCACAGTTCTGCTCAAACTACACAAGTTATAAACTAGCCAAATACATAATAACAAGCAATGATTTAGACTTGATTATTGAGGTAAAAATATACAGGTTGTTTGCATATAAAGGGTCTGAAAATGT
This sequence comes from Trissonchulus sp. WLG1_4, assembly GCA_030248245.1. Taxonomy (NCBI): domain Eukaryota; kingdom Metazoa; phylum Nematoda; class Enoplea; order Enoplida; family Ironidae; genus Trissonchulus; species Trissonchulus sp. WLG1_4. Next base: position 17,644 of record JASANF010005532.1, read on the forward strand.
AAGAAAACAGCACTGTATAATGTCACATGAAAGCTCCGGGTTAGTGCCTTTGATGACAAATTTTGAAAATTTTGCCCCAAATATTGGACATTTTGCACTTATCACAGCACAATGTATACGTACACACTTAGTTTGAAGCTAAACATTTGGGGGCTTTGACTTTTGTGTAAAGAGTGTGCGCAAAAAGTCAAAACTTGAATAACAGGCCACATGGCAAAAAGTGTTAGGTTTAGCACAGTTGTGATCGAACTACACAAGTCACAGACTAGTCAAATACATTATAAACAAAAGTGACATAAACGTGGTTATTGAGGTGAAAATATACCGGTTTCATGCATGCAAAGTTTTCGAAAATACAAAACAGCAACACTGCATATTGTCACATGAACGCTGTGGGATACTGCCTTTGACGTTAAATTTCACCGGTTTTGCCCCAAATATTGGACATTTCGCACTCATCGCAGCATAAAGTGTACATATACATTTAATTTAAAGCAAAATTTTGGAGGGCTTTGATTTTTTTCTAAATACTGTGGGCAAAAAGTCAAAACTTGAACAATAGGCAAAATGGCGGAAAGTTGTTGTTTTAGCAAAGGTGTGTTCAAACTACACAAGTTATAATCTAGCCAAATACATAATAACAAACAGTAATGTAGACTTGATTACTAAGGTAAAAATATACAGGTTCTATGCATGTAAAGTGTCTAAAAGCATAAGTTGACTACACTGCATAATGTCACATGAACGCTGCGGGATACTGACTTTGACGTTAAATTTCACCGGTTTTGCCCCAATTTTTGGACATGTTGCATATACCACAATAGAAAACATACATATAGACTTAATTTAAGACAAAATTTTTGGAGGCTTTGATTTTCGTCTACATACCACAGGCTAAAATCCAAATTTTGATCATTTTTTTTGGCAAAAAATTTGTATCTTTGGTTCTAGTACTTGTAGACTAAAGAAGCTAGAGGGGAAACTAATTATGCCGTTAGAAAGCCATGTATATGTGTTGTATATGTGCAAAAAATTAAAAAGTTTCAGTGATGATTACGTGGAATATGAGCCGTTGAAGACTGTCGGTCAAAAAGTCAAAATTTGAAAAAGTCAAAAAAACGAAAAATGAGCATATCTCAGCACTAGAACATGGTAGAGAGCTCCGGTTTGCTGTAAATAACTTGTCTCGCACATGTCTAACATATTTGGAAATTAGAAAAAAATCGGAGTCAAAAGTGCAAATTTGGCCACTTGGGGGTCGATTTTTTTTTTTTTTTTTTTTTTTTTTTTTTTTTTTTTTTTTTTTTTTTTTTTTTTTTTTTTTTTTTTTTTTTTTTTTTTTTTTTTTTTTTTTTTTTTTTTTTTTTTTTTTTTTTTAGCCGTTTTCTACACAAATGTTCTATAAATCTCTATATATATATATATAAAGATATATATATATATATATAAAACGAGATTTCTAGGTGAATAGAAGAAGTCCAGCCAAATCTATGTTAATTTTTTTCTATATTTCCAAATATGTTATATATGTGCAAGAAAAAAAAACAAGTTATTTACAGCAAACCGAACTTCTCTCCCTATGTTCTAGTGCTGAGAATATGCTCATTTTTCGTTTTTGAGGAATTTTTTTCAAATTTTGACTTTTTTTAACTCAACAGCCTTCAAACAGCTAATATTACACCGTAATCATCACTGAAACTTTTTAATTTTTTGCACGTATACAACACATTTACATGGCTTTTCTAACATCATAACTAGTTTCCCCCTCTGGCTTCTTTATTCTACATGTACTCAAACCAAAGATACAAATTTTTTGCCGAAAAAATAATATTCAAAATTTCGATTTTTAGCCTGTGGTGTGTGAGACGAAAATCAAAGCCTCGAAAATTTTGTCTTAAATTAAGTCTATATGTATGTTTTCTATTGTGGTATATGCAGCATGTTCAAAAATTGGGGCAAAATTCGTGAAAAATAGACGTCAAAGTCAGTATCCCGCAGCGTTCATGTGACATTATGCAGGTGTGGCTAAATTTATGCTTTTAGAACACTATTACATACATAGAACATATATATATTTACCTTAGTAATGCGAGAAAAAAAATACTACATTCACTTTTTTTGTTATTTATATTATTGGCTCAGATTATAACTTATGTGGTTTGCCCCCCCCTTTGCTGAGACAACAAATTTCCGCCATTTTGCCTATTGTTGCCAAGTTTTGACTTTTTGCCCCGCACAGATATTTTAAAAATCAAAGCCCTACAAAATTTCTGCTTTAAATTAAATGTATATGTACACTTTATGCTGCGAATAATACGAGATGTCCAATATTTGGGGCAAAACTCATGAAATTTAACGTCAAAGGCCATATCCCGCCCCAGCGTTCATGTGACAAAAATATGCAGTGTTGGTTATTTGCTTGTTTTCGAAAACTTTACATGCATGAACAAAGGTATATTTTTACGGCCTCAATAAGGCCACGTTTATGCTCACTTTTTTTTATAATATTTTTGACTAGTGTATATTAATATTGTGTAGTTCAATCACAACTGAGCTAAATATACAGACACTTTTTGCCATGTGGCCTGTTATTGCAAAGTTTAATTTTTTGCGCACACTGCTTTACACAAAAGTCAAAGCCCCGAAATGTTTCGTTTTCGAACTAAAAGTATACGTATACCCTTTTGCTGTAGATAAGTGCAAAATGTTGAATATTTGTCGCAAAATTTTCAAAATTTGTCATCAAAGGCACTAACCCGGAGCTTTCATGTGACATTATACAGTGCTGTTTTCTTACATTTTCAGACCCTTTATATGCATACAACCTGTATATTTTTACCTCAATAAGCAAGTCTAAATCATTGCTTGTTATTATGTATTTGGCTAGTTTATAACTTGTGTAGTTTGAGCAGAACTGTGATTAACCTACAATACAGACTTCTCGCAGCAGTTTTTAGAAAGTCGAAACCCGCAAATTAT